>JAJJWX010001080.1:0-21319 GCA_023529315.1 Papaver bracteatum | reverse complement strand
AGTATAGTCGATTGCTTTGTTTTTATAGAAATTTTATTATATAACTATGGAAGAGTAAAAAAATAAATATTCTTACAGAGGTCACCACGACCAGTGATAATGGTTCTGAACCTTTTAAATTGGTCTAAATTAGGCCGATTTAGGAGGATATCCCAAAAGAATAGACATAAGTATAGTCAATTGTTTTGTTTTTATAGAAATTTTATTATATAACTGTGGAAGAGTCAAAAAACAAATATTCTTACAGAGGCCACCACGACCAGTGATAATGGTTCTGAACTTTTTATATTGGTCTAAATTAGGCCGATTTAGGAGGATATCCCAAAAGAACATACAGAAGTAAAGTCAATAGCGTTGTTTTTACAGAAACATTATTTTATAACTGTGGAAGAGTCAAAAAATAAATATTCTTACAGAGGCCACCACGACCAGTGATAATGGTTCTGACCCTTTTATATTGGTCTAAACGAGGCTGATTTAGTATGATATCCCAAAATAATAGACTGAAGTAAAGTCAATAGCGTTGTTTTTACAGAAACATTATTTTATAACTATGGAAGAGTCAAAAAATAAATATTCTTACAAAGGCCACCACGACCAGTGATAATGGTTCTGAACCTTTTAAATTGATCTAAATCAGGCTGACTTGGGAGGATATCCCATAAAAAAAAATTGTTTGGTCAAAAAATATATTAAGAATGAAAAAAAAGATACATAACAGTTGTGAGTAAATAGGACCAAATGACCCATAAACTTACAAACTATTTAAAACGGTAATATGAAACATTTGGAAGTTCAATATTCAAAAGAAACAAAGGGCGCCCTACATATTCTATTCCAGCTTCATTAACTTGAGAACAACCCCTCTTTGCCAAATTATTTGCCGTGAAATTTTCTTCTCTAAAAATGTGTTCAAAAATAATAAAATCATAGTGTGTTTTGATGTTTCTCCATCGCTCAGCACCTACCCAGGGAATAAAGTTGCTTTTGAAAGCAATCCTAGCCGCTTCCGAATCCGTACGAACCGTGATTCTCTTCATCCTCCACTTGGTGGCCCATTCCAGCCCAATAAGTATCCCAAAGATCTCCGCCAGATAGTTTGTTGTTACACCAAGCCCAATCGAGATAGCACCCAGCACAGCACAAGTAGCATCTCTAGCCACCACCCCCGCACCTGCCCTCCCTGGATTCCCTCTAGCCGCGCCATCACAACAGATCTGAAGTTCCCCCAGCATTGGAGGTTCCCAGAAACATTCTATAGCATCCATCATCTTCACCCTTCTATGACGAACTCTAAAATAATCAAGAATTCTTACTTCTTCACAGCTGTTCTTCATGTTCCCTTTAAGACGGACCGAGTACTGTTGTATTTGGTTTAGCACCCGTTTGTAAAACAAAGGCCAATTTGGCTTCCTATTCTCAAAAACTTTCTTGTTTCTTGTGTACCATAGCTCTGCTCTAATAACCAGGATTGACAGTAACCACAATTCTTTAACCATTCTACTTTTGCTCCTTACTTCCTTGTAAGCCGTGCCAAGATGGTGATGAGGCATGAGGTCAAACACTTCAGCTATCCACGTCCAAGCTTTCATAGTGAAATTACATTCCCACAGTATGTGCTCAAGCGACTCCTCAGCAGCACAACATAAAACACATTTAGTAGGCATTTCGATTTTAAAACGAGAACGAACCTTATCCTGCGTAGCGCAAGCTCCACGAAGGATCTTCCAGTTCTGAGCCGCCAAAGTTGGATGAATACACTTCTTCCAAATGAGAGAAGCACCTTCAAAATCCCCAATTGTAAGACTAATAATACTCCTCGCAGAACACACAGTAAAATTCCCTTTTTGCTCCGCTTTCCAGAATCCGACATCTCTCACTTCCACCGGCTTCGGGAGCTTATTCAGGTAGATTCCTGCATCTGTAAACTTTTGTAAGTGATAGCCATCAATTGACCAGTTACCATCCACCAAAAGGTCACTGACTTTTAGATTTCTGTCCAGGTCTTGAGTATTAAGAATACAAGCAATACTCTCATTGTTACACCAAGCGTCGAAGTACAAGGAAGTGTTGCGGCCATCTCCAATTAAGACTTTGGTATTCTGCTCCACCTGATCATAAACCCAACGAATCCCAGGCATTATCGAAGATTTAAAACCATACCTTTTCAATGGATGATATCCCATAAGAATAGACAAAAGTATAGTCAATTGCTTTGTTTTTATAGAAATTTTATTTTATAACTATGGAAGAGTCAAAAAAAAATATTCTTACAAAGGCCACCACGACCAGTGATAATGGTTCTGAACCTTTTAAATTGGTCTAAATCAGGCTGACTTGGGAGGATATCCCATAAGAATAGACAAAAGTATAGTCAATTGCTTTGTTTTTATAGAAATTTTATTTTATAACTGTGGAAGAGTCAAAAAACAAATATTCTTACAGAGGCCACCATGACCAGTGATAATGGTTCTGAATCTTTTATATTGGTCTAAATTAGGCCAATTTAGGAGGATATCTCAAAAGAATAGACAGCAGTATAGTCAATTGCTTTGTTTTTATATAAATTTTATTTTATAACTGTGGAAGAATCAAAAAAACAAATTTTCATACGGAGGCCACCATGACCAGTGATAATGGTTCTGAAATTTTTATATTGTTCTAAATCAGGCTGATTTAGGTTGATATCCCAAAAGAATAGACAGAAGTATAGTCATTTGCTTTGTTTTTATAGATATTTTACTTTATAACTGTGGAAGTGTCAAAAAATAAATATTCTTACAGAGGCCGCCACGACCAGTGATAATGGTTCTAAACCTTTTATATTGGTCTAAATTAGGCCGATTTAGGAAGATATCCCAAAAGAATAGACAGAAGTATAGTCAATAGCTTTGTTTTTATAGAAGTTTTATTATATAACTTGTGGAAGGGTCAAAAAATAAATATTCTTACAGTTTTTATAGAGGCCACCATGACCAGTGAAAATGACCAGTGATAATGGTTCTGAACCTTTTATATTATTGGACTAAATCAGGCCGATTTAGGAGGATATCCCAAAAGAATAGACATAAGTATAGTCAATTGCTTTGTTTTTATAGAAATTTAATTTTATAACTATGGAAGAGTCAAAAAATAAATATTCTTACAGAGGTCACCACGACCAGTGATAATGGTTCTGAAACTTTTATATTGATCTAAATTAGGCCGATTTAGGAGGATATCCCAAAAGAATAGACAGAAGTATAGTCAATTGCTTTGTTTTTATAGAAATTTTATTATATAACTGTGGAAGAGTTAAAAAATAAATATTCTTACAGAGGCCACCACGACCAGTGATAATGGTTCTGAACTGTAGTTGCAGGTTTTCCTACAACACACCCCTTACCATATCTTGATATTAATTCCTAGATCTATATATATAAATGGTGATAAAAATACTAAAATCATAAATGGATGTAGGACCAGAATATCGCTACAACGCTATTCTTACGATATTAACAACGTTTCCGCGAGCGTCACCGCCAAATCTTTAACAACGTTTCACGAGCGTCACGGAATATCCAAAAGAAATTGACGATGAAAGAAACAAAAGAAGAATGTGTTGATCCTGCGATGGTTATCATTCTTGCGATGAAGAATATTATAACGATTGCGATGAGATCGAAGAATAGATCCAAAAGAGGAGGAAAACTTAGCTGTCATCCATTATGTAAATCCCTATATAAAGAGCTCAATAAATTCAGAGAAGGATGATGTATTTTTGAGAGTTGAAAGAGTCTTGAGGAGAGAGAAACTTAAAGAGAATACTTGTAATCTTTAATTTCTTTCAAATCTGTAAACTTTTCTGAGATTTAAATAAAAAGGTGTTGTTTAAATCTTTGAAGTTTAATTGATTTCCAATAGATTTCTATAGAATCTTAACAAGGGTGTAGTGTGGGAATTCCTGCAACTACATTTTGGCGCCCGAAACAGGGACTGAATTAACAAAAATTGAAGAGAAAGTAAAGAAGAAGATAAGAATTGCTCAAGGTTAAGGAAATCATTAAATAAATTGGTGAGATAATTGAAGAAAAAATGATCAGAATCAAAGAGGATTGTAGAAAATTGGAGTGTGATGTGGTAACAAGAACAATGATTGATAGATTTCATGAAAATATTAAAGGGAAGATACACAAACGGGATTTTAAAGGAAGGAAAATTATGACGGTGGAAAAAATATCACCATTGAAAGATTGGGAAAAACAAGAAATCACGTTTACAGCAGCAGAAATACAAGAAGAATGTTTAAATCATACATCTCCATTGGTAGTCACAGTAATCACTATACCAATAAGAAAGGAGAAATCAATAAAATCTGAAGAAGAGTGGGTCATGAATAGAACTTTGGTAGATGCAGGAAGTTTTGTGGATATAATGTTCTATCATACTTTTAAGAAAATGGGATATAAGGAGGAAGAAATGTTTAATTCAACATATCATATTCATGGCTTTGGAAAATCGTTAACAAAACCTAAAGGCGAAATAGTGGTACGAATTCCGCTAGGAGAAATTGAAACAAAAATATCATTATGCGTGGTAGATGTAGAATCACCATACAATATGATACTGGGAAGACCATGGATACACACAATCAAGGCTGTAGCGTTAACGTTACATCAATGCATCAAATTTCCTATACCCAATGGAATTGGAGAAATTAGAGGAGACACATATTTTGCGAAATTGTGTTACCAAATTGAAGTAAGAAATTGCGAAGAACTTCCAAAATTGCGAAAAACTCACAGGAAATTGGCGAGAGAAACAAAGAAGGAAGAAAAATTTAAAGTTTACGCGATAAGAGCAAAAGAAGGAAAAGGAATACCCACTGAAATCCCGCAAGAAGGAGGGAATTGCTGGAGCGGGGGTTGTGGTGCGTGACAATAACAACAATTGTCTTGGAGATATGAGCATTGGCTTGGGGATTTCAAACAACTTCCTGGCGGAACTGTATGCCATTATAGTTGGGCTAGAGTGGGCCTTGAAATAGGCCGTCCGTAAGATACTTGTGCGTTCTGACTCAATGGGTGCTATTTTGGCAATACAAAAAGAGAACCTTCCTTGGTTTGCGAGGGTCCGTTGGATGACTATAATAAATGAATACGAATCTATTAGATTTGTCCACACGTATCGGGAGGCTAATTTTTCGGCGGACAAAATGGCGAAGAGGGGTTGTCTTCTTCGGAATGGAAGGGGTATTTCTTATGACGAGAGACCTATTTTCCTAAAAACTTTAGAATATAACAATATAAAATACTTTAGATTTAAATGATTTTTCTAGTTAAGAGGGTTCTGTCCTCTTAACTAGTCTTGCTGTGTAATCTTTTGGATATTCATCAATATATTTTCGGACTTACCAAAAAAAAGGGAGAACCTGAAGCCAGCTATATCGCAGCAGAACCAACAAAGGAAATAAATATTGGGAGTAAGGAAGAGCCTAAAATGCTGAAAATCGGGACTAGAATGGAGGCAGATGAGGAAGAAAGAACTATAAATCTTTTGCGAGGGTATGTAGATATCTTCGCGTGGAGCATGGATGAGATGCCAGGGATAGACCCGTCAATAGCATGTCATAAATTTGAAATCAACAAAAACATAAGACCATTTAAACAAAGAATAAGGAAGATCGCAACAACATATCATTCTCAAATAGAAGAAGAATTACAGAAGATGCTCGATGCAGTAATTATAAGGCAAGCAAAATATCCAGAATGGATTGCAAATATGGTGGTGGTCCCGAAGAAGAACAAAGGGATAAGAATTTGTATAGATTTTACTGATTTAAACAAGGCTTGTCCAAAAGATAGTTTTCCATTACCAGATATCCCACAAATGGTTGAATCAGCAGCGGGATATGCTAGAATATCATCATTTGATGGGTATAAAGGATATAATCAAATCCCTCTCGATGAAGAAGATCAAGAACATACTGCATTTTTTGCTCCAAGGGGATTATATTGTTATACAAAGATGCCATTTGTTTACGAAATGTTGGGGCAACATATCAAAGAATGGTGGAAAAGGTGTTTGCAAAATGGATCCATAAAACATTAGAAGTGTATGTAGATGATATGTTGATCAAAAGCAAGGAAGCAGAGAATCATGTACAAGATTTGAGAGAGATTTTCGATCAAATGCGGCAATTCAATATTAAAGTGAATCCTGATAAATGTACATTTGGAGTAACTTCAGGGAAATTTTTGGGGTATATTGTATCAAAAGAAGGAATACAAGTTGATCCAGAAAAGGTACAAGCAATTCGCGATATGCCAACTCCTGCGACGGTGAAAGATGTGCAAAAATTAAATGGACTCTTAGCCTCGCTAGGAAGATTCATTTCGCGATCTTCAGACAAGTGCAAACATTTTTTCGATATACTCAAAAGGGGAGCAAAATTCAAGTGGACAGATGAATGTGAAAAAGCTTTTCAAGGAATAAAAGAACATTTAACGAGCATAACTATTTTATAGAAAGCAGAACCGAGAGAAGAATTATTGATTTATCTTGTAACAACCATATATGCACTAAGTGATGTGTTGTGATAGGTGCTTAAAAACACCTCTCTAAGTATCGATTGGTTATGCTTTCTTAGATAGTTTTCATGCGAAATTGTGTTATTCACTTTCTTTTTATATTTTATGGGAATTTTGGAGCTTATTCCCGAAAAGAACAAAGAGTCGTCCAATTTTCCAAAAGAGAGACGGAATTATTATTGCATGGGAAACCATTACCGGTTTACAAGTGCTGGGCTTAAAGAAGTGTGTCTAATTTCAGACCACGAACGAGTAGATCACACACATGTGTGCTGGTGGAATAAATGGCTAGCCAAGGTTCGATGGGTTGATTTGAAGCCCAGGAGAATACGGACCAAGAGACGTGATGGAGTTCAAGCTTAGAGAGTAATGGGCTTATATGGCCTATGTGATGTACTCTTGATGGAGATGATGGGCCTTAATCTGTTAACCTCACCAACTAGGTACAACACGTGATTATGGCATGCATGGGGTGATGGATGGTTATGGAGGAGATATAAACAACTCGATTTGCTAGTTTCTGAGGCTGAGAATTGAGTTGCCTCCAGTGAGTGAAGACTGGAGTGATGGAAATGTTGCATCACATGGTACGACTTGGAACTTGGCAGCCACTTTGTACAGGGAAGATGGCAGCAATGAAGAGATTTGGTATCGGGATGTTGGAGTTGGAATGCGATGTACGGACTGAGAGTTGAACCCTGAACAGAGATAATAGAAGCAAAGTCAGTTGAGACTTGAGACTCTCAGTTATCGAACTGTGGAGAAGGTTGAGACTGTGATGACCATGATGGTTAACTGATGATGTTGTTTCATGGACTGAGCAAGTAAACAAAGTCAGGGAGAAGGAACTCAACAAATGGTGAGTATTGGCAGTGAGGATAAGAGATCGAGCTAGAAAATATTTTACTGCCGGTGTTGGAGGAGTTGTATGGGTTTGAGGTACTGGTATTTACACGAGTAGTCAGTGATCGATGGAGATGAGACGCTGTTGAGAAATGGTGATGTCGTTCACGGCTGGCAGTTGAGCATCGTGAGATGTTGTGACTTGCAGTTAACGAAGGCTAATAGCATGCATGGTACGTATGGAGTTGATGTATTGCAGCTGGGATGGAGTTGAGTCTGCTGGGACGAAATGGCATGCATGGTACGTATTGAAACTCTCTGACAATGGAGTAATGACACGGAACTAAACGTGCTAAGAAGCTGGAGATGGTTAGCCGAGGATTTTGAGACAATACAGTCTGTTGGACGAACTGAGAAGTCTTGAGCTCGAAGGACAGTGGCAATGATGATGGGAGCTGAGCTACTGTTGTCGACTAATGGAGAAACAAGAATGAAGAAGTGAAGATAATGGGCTGGGCTTTTCCAGCATCTCATGAAAGATGAGAAGAGTGGGCCATCAAGATCAGTTGGGTACGAGCCCAATAGGCTTTGAGTCAAATTTTACAGAACAAAAACTAAGATTGCAACAAAAAAGCCTTGGAAATGGCCGTATTTGCAACTATTAGTTCTTTTCCTATTTTTGAGGTTTTTTCAAAGAAGGAGGTTACAAAACTTGAGAACGCGTGAGACATATCTTCTTTTTTCACCGGGGGGAAGAACTATCTCTTTTATATTGTAAGGATGAATTCAAAGTATAAACTCTAAAAAACTCTAAAACGCTTTTTGGAGTCTTCTTGAGTTTCCATCTCTCTCCAAAAAGGGCGATTTTTTACTTTTTAAATTTCGGATCATTTTCCAAGATGGTGGATGTTTCTCTTAAGAGAAACCCAACCTTCAACTTTTGCATCAACACTTGATCTAGGTTTTTGTTCTTCCCGATGTTCTCTTTGTGATATATGGAAATACAAATAATAGGATCTAAAAGGTTTTGACAAGTGAACTCTAAAAGCATGGAAGATGGGGAGATTCCTGAATTTATTCCCTTCTTCAGAATCAAAAGATAAATTTCAAACGAATTTTTTGGTCAACAAAAGCTAAATCTCATCGAGATTTCATTTGATGCGATATTATCTTCTTGAATTTTGACATATCTTATTTTTAGGAACTCAATTGTAGTTGATAGGCGTCGTTAGCTCATGAATATGGCCATTTTGCTCCCATTGATTTTGCGGAAACCGCCACCGACGAAATCAACATCACGGTCGGTGGGAGATTTCCTGAGAAAGATGCTTTTGTTCTCTTTTATATTCCAACCAGGAATGCAGAAACAACAAAACATAATTCGGATGAATTCAAATTCGTTAGATCGAATGGGGAGAATGGAACATTTCCCAAATGAAGGAAGAGGGGAAACAAGAAAACAAATTCAAAGGAGGTCAATCGGTGCAAAATAACGAAAAATAATGTTTATTTGGAGCGAGGCTTTGGCAAAGAAAAAATGCTAATCGCAAGGTAGATGGAAATTTGCTCGGTCAAATGAACACTTTAGAATCGTTTTTACATGGTATGAACAAGATAAGCTTCATAGAGTCAATGTCCGCGAATCGCTGCGAAACTTGGTCCCGGGGAGAAGTTTGCTCAAGCAAGGCAACCAGATTCCTATCGTGCGGGAAATGGCAACGAGATTCCTTTATGTGACAGGTTCATGGCGGGAGAGTTTATTCCAAACACCAACCCGTTTGCTCCTCTCAATTACTTGGCGGAAGAAAGTGTTTAAGTGGGAAGACCAAGAAGCAAATAGAGAACGATTGCAAGAGTTTGTTTCTTCATGCTCTTGGATGGACAAGCCTTAAGACAAAGAGTTGAGAGGTTTCTCTCCAAGAATAAGTACTGGGATAATACTCGGTCACCGACAAAAACTCGAAATGGGTTTTAATGCGTGTTCTATTCTCGAACATAAATGGCATTGCACGCCATGATTTCTTTATTAATATTTTTCATTCTACGCTACTTTTAGATTTATGCAAAGCAATTGTTGATGGTTACAATAAAGATATCATTCATAATCTCGTGGTTTATCTAAAGCAAACATCGGATTTTTTGGGCTAATGACATTTCGAAGTTTACGTTATTAATTCTAGCAAGCGGTGCTCTGAAACTCAAGGAGTGATGGTCTCGTTCGTCACGCGAGCTCCTAACTAGAAGGCGTTATGGAACCAACTTATCTCTCGGAAATAGTAATACGCCTTGGTTGGTGTTGGGGGACTTTAATTGCGTGCTTGAAATGAGGAAAAAAAGGGCTCTCGGTCTTGAGAACTTCATCATCGATGACTTTAGTGATTGGATGGACAACAATGATCTCTTTGAGGCTGATTTTAGGATCAAAGTTCACTTGGGCAAATGGCGATCGGGTTGAGTAGAATTCTATGCAAGCTAGACAGGGCAATCATTAATGAGGCGTGGCTAAACAAATTTGAAAACCGGAGGTGCAAAGCTCTTCCTCGAGAAGTTTCTCGATCATTCTCCCTAAATGGCTGTTCATAACATTCAAGACCTAAAAGAGACCTTTAGAGTCCAAAAATGTGGTTTGACCACCCGGATTTCATGAACATGGTCGCTCAAAGTTGGAATCATCCAAAGGGTTCTCCTGCTTCATCTTCCGTTCAAACTTAAGAGATTCAAGGAGGCTATGAAAGTTTGGAACTTGAATCTTTGGTAATGTTTATACTAAACTCAAGCAAGCTAATCTTACTATGGAGTGCGTTTCGGACTTGATGAAGACCAAGAAAGCATCTCTAAGTTAAACTTTGTCAAGGAAGCGCGTCAAGAACTCTTGACGGATCTTCTAAGGAGCATGCTACTATGATGAGGAAATGAAGTCGAGAAATAAATGGCTAAAAGAAGGGGCTAGTAATACGGCTTTTTCCATAGGGATGCGCAGGAGCAGCAACATGATCTCGGTGGATGAAAATGGGAATACCACGACGGATTACAACCAAATTAGAGAACCCGTACTCTCCTATTTTGGTTCAAAATTTAACGGGGAGGAAATGCAAAAATTCTGGAGAGCTTTTTAACTATGAACACAAATTATCTCGCTAGGAAGAGCAAAATGGATGAAATCCCTGATATGGAGGAGATAAGGAGGGTCGTTTTGATCTGGACCCCGATTTGTCCTGACGGCTTCTCAAGGAAGTGTTGGGATTTGATTAGTCAAGATCTTTGCAATGCAATCTCTTCTCGCTGGATAGAAGGTCTAATTCCCCAAGTACAAACTCTAGCCTTCGATTTTACTCCCTAAAGTCGAGAGGAGCTAACACGCTACGAAACTTTAGGCCAATTGATAACTTCTTCCGAAAATTGTTACAAAAATATTAGCTTTTAGACTCGGTTCTGTGTTGGATAGTCTTATTTCGGAGGAGCGAGTAGCTTTCATGAAGGGGAAACATCCATGAAAATATTACGGTGGCTTCTGGAGATGATAAATGAGCTGAAAACTAGGCGTAAAGATGGTAATTTAGCCTTAAAGCTAGACATCACTCAAGCTTTGACACGGTGAGTTGGTCTTTTGTCTTGGAAGTTTTCGGAGGTATGGCTTCTCGCACGCATTTCGATTCTCCTAAACGTTTAAAATTAACAGGGGCTTGGCGGAGACCCGCTTTCGCCTCTTTCGTTTGATAGAAGACGTTCTTAGCGAAACCCGTTGAAGCAAGATTAGAAAATGACGCCTATGCTTTCAAAAAAAAAAAGGTACTTCTCCTACCCATCTTTTTTCTTTGCGACGACATAATGATTTTTTGTAAGGCAAACTTGAAGAGTGTGTATAACCTTCTAGAGCTTCTTGATACTTACCAAACGCTTCTCCAAACGGTCTCATGTCGGAAGAGTAAGATTTTCTTTGGGGAGGGTCTTTGTCGAGGGGAAGGACTACTTCTATTTTGGGTATGGAAGTGTCTACTTTTCCTGACCGCTATCCTGGTGTTCTAATCATGCCCAAGGCGATTAGATACCGTCACATTAGCAATGTTATCGAAAAGATTAAGACTCACTGTCTGCTTGGAAAGGTAAGATGCATTTCGGGACAGAATCGTTCTCATCAATGCAGTCATAGCAAGCTATTCAGTCCACAACATGGCGGTGTACAAAATGGCCGAGTAAGTTCATAATCCAGTGAAAGGGTAATTCAAACTTCCTTTGGTCGGGAGACGCCGAGGTGCCTAGAAAGTGCGTGGTGGGTTTCCCTAAGGTTTCTTGTCCTTTGAAGGAGGGGGTTTGGGAATCTCTAGCATGGCAGGACGAACAAGGCTCTTCTTATGAGATCTGTGGAACATTCGTTCTTCCAAAAAGAAATGGGCAAGGTTCCTATGGGCCAAGTACACTAACCGCAGGGGTAGAATTAAGAAGCATGGAGTGAAGTCTTCGATTTCACCGGGCATCGATTAATCGGTCGGACCGTGGAGAAGAATACAAAAGTTATTTTAGGCGATGGAAGGGATACTCAACTTTGATACATGGTACGAAAATGATATGTGTATTGCGGACAAAGCTTCTGGTAATCAGAGTGGATGGAACCGTCATGGTAAATGATATTATTGTCAATAATTCGTGGCAGCTACGGGAGGAGAATACTATCAAAACTTGATGATAGCAGGTAAACTTCAACAACCTTCCTATTCTCAATGAGGGGGTGGCTGACAAAGGGTGTGGAAACCAGGACATGAAGGGTAATGTTTTAGAAATTCAGAAAAACCTTTTACGACGAAAGTTTGCTACTTTAAGAGGTCTATGGTCTGTTATGGAGGAGAGCAATTCATCCAAAAGTCGGCACAGAATCTGGAAGCTTTGTAAGAGACACTTGTGCAACGAAGACAAGTTGAAGAACGATTCAAAAGGGAAATGCCAAACAGATGTTATCTTTGCAAGAATGAAGAAGAAAATCTAGAACACATTCTCCTGAATTGTTGCTTCCCAAATGTGGTTGTGGGCTTCGGGTTTGTTCAATCTTCCAGCTGAACCATTCTAGTTATTCGCTCGGAATTGTAGAATACAAGAAACTTGGCCTGATTCAACAACGCCGCAGTCAGTCCACATTTCATGAAATGTAGAATCTTTCGGTTGATTAATGAATACGCTGCTCGGTTGAAAAGCTTTATGCACAATGTCCACAGCTGACTCGATGATTTTGAACGCTCCGAGCAGTCATCGTCAAGTGAAATCAGTGCGGCCAGTTCTTTGCACTTGGGAGCCACCTATGAGGGGAGAGCTTCTTCTCTCATGCGACGGTGCGGCGAGGAAACCCGGAATCGGGAGCAGGTGTGGTTATTCGAGATCATGAAAGCAACTTCGCAAGACCTTACGGAGGGATTCTGTGGAGCAATTGCGAGTAAAGGCAACACCAGTAAGTGGACCGAGCGTATCGAGTTTTACTGCTGGGATCAAACCTAAATTCACAAATATTAATGCGTTCTGGGAATTACATCTTGTAGTCGAGCGCTTCCATGTCAAGGTGGTTCTTTTGAATAGAATCCGGTAGTCGAGCGCTTCCGTATCCGGTGATATATGGGGTTTTTGGGGATTGCTAAGCGTACCTTCTTTCCTACGGTTGGTGACAAGTGTTTCAAACAAGAGATAAACGGGTACAATGTTGAGTTAACGGTTAGTAACTGCGAAGGATTTCTTCAATATCTTTTTCTTTTTATCCTTCTTTATTATTTTCGCCGATTTAGATAACATATCAATTGCATTACTCTTCGTGGGAACGATCTCTTACTACCGCTATATTATATTTAATTAGTGGGATATATATTTTTATTTTGTTGAGTAAACGACGCTCACCAAAATTGGCGCCGTTGACGGGGAGTAATTGTTAATTGGCGTGTTATTCTTTTTGGCGTAAAGGTTTTGTGGGTATATCTCTCGTAAGCCCTCACGAGACTATAACTCGTCCACTAGGGACACCTAGGGGTTTAAAGGCCTGTTATTCATGCTAAGAGTAACCGTATCCTCACGACATGGAGTTGTATTTTATTTTTGTTTCGTTTTGTTTGCTCGAGGACTAGCAAAGTTCGGGTGTGGGGGAATTTGATAGGTGCTTAAAAACACCTCTCTAAGTATCGATTGGTTATGCTTTCTTAGCTAGTTTTCATGCGAAATTGTGTTATTCGCTTTCTTTTTATATTTTATGGGAATTTTGGAGCTTATTCCTGAAAAGAACAAAGAGTCGTCCAATTTTCCAAAAGAGAGACGGAATTATTATTGCATGGGAAACCATTACCGGTTTACAAGTGCTGGGCTTAAAGAAGTGTGTCTAATTTCAGACCACGAACGAGTAGATCACACACATGTGTGCTGGTGGAATAAATGGCTAGCCAAGGTTCGATGGGTTGATTTGATGCCCAGGAGAATATGGACCAAGAGACGTGATGGAGTTCAATCTTAGAGAGTAATGGGCTTATATGGCCTATGTGATGTACTCTTGATGGAGATGATGGGCCTTAATCTGTTAACCTCACCAACTAGGTACAACACGTGATTATGGCATGCATGGGGTGATGGATGGTTATGGAGGAGATATAAACAACTCGATTTGCTAGTTTCTGAGGCTGAGAATTGAGTTGCCTCCAGTGAGTGAAGACTGGAGTGATGGCAATGTTGCAGCACATGGTACGACTTGGAACTTGGCAGCCACTTTGTACAGGGAAGATGGCAGCAATGAAGAGATTTGGTATCGGGATGTTGGAGCTGGAATACGATGTACGGACTGAGAGTTGAACCCTGAACAAAGATAATAGAAGCAAAGTCAGTTGAGACTTGAGACTCTCAGTTATCGAACTGTGGAGAAGGTCGATACTGTGATGACCATGATGGTTAACTGATGATGTTGTTTCATGGACTGAGCAAGTAAACAAAGTCAGGGAGAAGGAACTCAACAAATGGTGAGTATTGGAAGTGAGGATAATATATCGAGCTGGGAATATTTTACTGCCGGTGTTGGAGGAGCTGTATGGGTTTGAGGTACTGGTATTTACACGAGTAGTAAGTGATCGATGGAGATGAGACGCTGTTGAGAAATGGTGATGTCATTCACGGCTGGCAGTTGAGCATCGTGAGATGTTGTGACTTGCAGTTAACGAAGGCTAATGGCATGAATGGTACGTATGGAGTTGATGTATTGCAGCTGGGATGGAGTTGAGTCTGCTGGGACGAAATGGCATGCATGGTACGTATTGAAACTCTCTGACAATGGAGTAATGACACGGAACAAAACGTGCTAAGAAGCCGGAGATGGTTAGCCGAGGATTTTGAGACAATACAGTCTGTTAGATGAACTGAGAAGTCTTGAGCTCGAAGGACAGTGGCAATGATGATGGGAGATGAGCTACTGTTGTCGACTGATGGAGAAACAAGAATGAAGAAGTGAATATAATGGGCGACATTTCATTATCTTTCTTGAAAATATTCAAAGTAAACTAGGTTGAAAGTTAAGAGTTTTCAAATTTCATCAACTTTCTTCCTTCATTCTAGATCATCTTTGGTGATTTAGGATGGGGGAAAACTTTGATTCAAACGTGACTAATCATGGCAATAATATTGAGACCAAAACAGCATCCTTCGCTGAATTGGTTAAGGGAAAAAAATCATATAGACTAACAGATTCAGATCTCAAATCGCTCCCTGATGCTACTATTTTTCGCGACGAACCTTTGTTAGAATTACCTCTTGAGTATACACAAGAAGGACGGGATTTGTTTCAATTTAGCCTGATTGGGAGATTAAATTTCAGAGGATTAAAACTTAATGAAGTTCAGAGATCGCTAGAGGATCAATGGAAACTTGGAAAGGGAAGATGCAAGCTGGTTCCTATGACAAAGGGTTTTTTCTTCATCAAACTAACTACTACTGAAGACAAGGAACGAGTTTGGCATGGAGATTCTTGGGTAGTTCAGCAACAAACTCTAAGGGTTATCAATTTTTTCCCCAACTTTGATCCAGAAAAACAATCCACGTCTCATGCTGCTGTTTGGGTGAGTTTTCCTGGCTTATTCATTGAACTTTGGACAAAAAACATTCTTCTATCTATTGCAAAAGTTCTTGGTAAACCAATTGCCATTGATCAGAAAACTTTAGATCATGATGTGGGCAACTATGCTGCTGTGTTGATAGATATCGATTTCGCAAAATTGATTCCAAAGAGAATTAGGCTAAAAGCCAATGGAAATGAATTTTGGCAGTATGTTGAAATTCAGGATTTGAAAAACATTAAATTTTGTAGTCATTGCAAGCATATGGGACACAAATTTGAGAATTGTATGGCAGCTCGCAAGATTTTGGGTGGCAAACTGTTAGCAACTAATGAGGCTGGGAATGCGCAAGATAAACCAATCAAGGAGAGTGATACATTCAGGGGTGATAATAAACATTCCAAATATGACTGGAAATAAGTAAGAGGTGGTAAGAAGAATTATAAAGAGGCTGATAAATTGTTGCAAGTGTGGATTCTATGGGTCGGTTAAACAAAGAAAAGGGTGCAGTTCTCTCTGCAAATTCTTTTGAAGTGCTTGAAACGGATGAAGAATCTGATGTGCGAACTGATGATGTTATGTCAGATGAAGCCAATGAAGCGGTTGTTAATGAAGTTGATGTGGAGGAGCAATTAGCAAATGCTCTAGTTAATTCCGAGATAGAGTTCCGTGAAGCCCAGATGAAGTTGATTAGGAGCAAAAATGCTATCGCAGCTCATGCAGTTATTGCCGCTCGGATAGTTCTTGAGAAACCGGAGATCATGGACGTCTGTCTGGGTGCAAATATCACTCAACACCAGTCCGGGTCAAAGAATCCTAAGGAAGGGGACAGTCAAAAGGTGGACGGCTACTTGACGACCATGGGGAAAAAAAATAATAATAAAAGGGATGAAGTGGGCAGCTCCAGCTCAAAGGTGCCAACACAACATGATGTAGACTACACGCTTGGTCGGGTGGAATTGAAAAATTTGGCTGATGAGGACGAGGAAGAGCGTGGGCTTGAATACATCAAATGATGGAAAGCAAGTGATGCAACGTCAGGCAGAAAATCTGCAAAGTATGGATGGAAGTGATGCGCGTGATCATAATGGGGGCTGCTCGAGTAAGACCAACCATCCTTCACGTGTGGGTGGGGCCGAGATTCAAATTAAATGCACGCCTACTTCAAATCATGAAAAGGTGACGGATGGGAAACAACCATCAAGTGTGGGGGGGTCCAGACCTCAAGTAGCTTTTGAAAATAATTGCAAACCTACTTTAAACAAAAGCACGCCTATTAATAGAGAGTCAGTTTATTACATGGGATTGGATTCGAATTAGGATAATGATTTTGATCTTGACAATATTTTAACCAAGGAGGAATTAGAGGTGGCGAGTACTATGCAGCTTGATGAAGTGCGTGCAAATTTTATTAGAGATCCGGCTTTTAGACAAGACTATTTCAAAGAAAAAAAGGAACAAATGGAAAGAATGATAACTCCTATTATCTCAAAAAAACAAAGAAAAGAAGAAAAAAAGGGATGAAGTGGTCTGCTCGAGCACAAAGGTTCCAACAGTCCAGTTGGCTTTTAGGAATGGGGGCCACTCGAATAAGGATCCTGGTCGAGAGATACTAAATTGGGGGACATAACTCGATTGTGTCTCCTAACAAATTTGGAATACTTCAGGAGGAGTCCGATAATAATGAGGATATAGGTCAAGATATACGGGCTAGAATGAGAATTCATGACGAGGAGGTGGCTATAAAGACAAAGACCCAACATGGTAACACTCCAATGACAATTGAGGACGTGGATAAACTTTTTCCACCGGAGATGGAAAATTACGAGACAATGAGGAAACTGTATAAATTTCAATTCGACATCACTTAGTGCTTTAGCTGCTTCCTTGGCATACTGCTTTTAGCTGTGCTCTTAGTTTGTTTTGAGCTGTGCTTTTAGCTTTTAGCTGTGCTCTTAGTTTGTTTTGAGCACTTTTCCTTTTTTCTTTTCTTTGTATTTTTGGCAAGGGTGGTATACTTTTATACCCTCTCTTTTTTGATCAATAATACTTTTTCTTTACCGATCAAAAAAAAGAAGTGCAGATAATGGGCTGGGCTTTTCCAGCATCCCATGACAGATGAGAAGAGTGGGCCGTCAAGATCAGTTGGGTACGAGCCCAACAGGCTTTGAGTCAAATTTTACAGAACAAAAACTAAGATTGCAACTATTAGTTCTCGACAAGCCTTGGACGCGTGAATGGCCAGAGTTTGCAACCTACCTTGACCGGGCATTATGCACGGGACATTTTCCTATTTTTGCTAGGTTTTCTAGTTTCTTAAGAAGGAGGTTACAAAACTCTATATATAGATAACCCTAGGCAGAATTTTACATATCGATATCATATTATCTTCTTGAGACATATCTTCTTTTCACCGTTTTTCTCCCCCTTAGGGGGGAGAACTATCTCTTTTATATTGTAAGGATGAATTCAAAGTTCTAATGTGAAGCTCAATTATTTTGCAAGTTTGTTTCAAGTTTTAAATTGATTCATTGTGGATTGTTTTTACTATATCGAAGGTTTATGATTGGTTCTTGGATTGGTTTGGGTGCACAACCAGATTAGTTTATTAATCATTCTAATGCTAGTAGAGAGGTGAGTCGACCCGTAATTGTCTCTTATCTCCTACACAAGTAGAAATCGCAAGACCTTACGGAGGGATTCTGAGCACAGTGCAGTAAAGGCAACACCAGTAAGTGGACCGAGCGTATCGAGTTTTATCACTGGATCAAACCTAAATTCACAAATATTAATGCGTTCTGGGAATTACATCTTGTAGTCGAGCGCTTCCATGTCAAGGTGGTTCTTTTGAATAGAATCCGGTAGTCGAGCGCTTCCGTATCCGGTGATATATGGGGTTTTTGGGGATTTCTAAGCGTACCTGCTTTCCTACGGTTGGTGACAAGTGTTTCAAACAAGAGATAAATGGGTACAATGTTGAGTTAACGGTTAGTAACTGCGAAGGATTTCTTCAATATCTTTTTCTTTTTATCCTTCTTTATTATTTTCGCCGATTTAGATAACATATCAATTGCATTACTCTTCGTGGGAACGATCTCTTACTACCGCTATATTATATTTAATTAGTGGGAAATATATTTTTATTTTGTTGAGTAAACGACGCTCACCAAAATTGGCGCCGTTGCCGGGGAGTAATTGTTAATTGGCGTGTTATTCTTTTTGGCGTAAAGGTTTTGTGGGTATATCTCTCGTAAGCCCTCACGAGACTATAACTCGTCCACTAGGGACACCTAGGGGTTTAAAGGCCTGTTATTCATGCTAAGAGTAACCGTATCCTCACGACATGGAGTTGTATTTTATTTTTGTTTCGTTTTGTTTGCTCGAGGACTAGCAAAGTTCGGGTGTGGGGGAATTTGATAGGTGCTTAAAAACACCTCTCTAAGTATCGATTGGTTATGCTTTCTTAGCTAGTTTTCATGCGAAATTGTGTTATTCGCTTTCTTTTTATATTTTATGGGAATTTTGGAGCTTATTCCCGAAAAGAACAAAGAGTCGTCCAATTTTCCAAAAGAGAGAGACAATTATTATTGCATGGGAAACCATTACCGGTTTTACAAGTGCTGGGCTTAAAGAAGTGTGTCTAATTTCAGACCACGAACGAGTAGATCACACACATGTGTGTGCTGGTGGAATAAATGGCTAGCCAAGGTTCGATGGGTTGATTTGAAGCCCAGGAGAATACGGACCAAGAGACGTGATGGAGTTCAAGCTTAGAGAGTAATGGGCTTATATGACCTATGTGATGTACTCTTGATGGAGATGATGGGCCTTAATCTGTTAACCTCACCAACTAGGTACAGCACGTGATTATGGCATGCATGGGGTGATGGATGGTTATGGAGGAGATATAAACAACTCGATTTGCTAGTTTCTGAGGCTGAGAATTGAGTTGCCTCCAGTGAGTGAAGACTGGAGTGATGGCAATGTTGCATCACATGGTACGACTTGGAACTTGGCAGCCACTTTGTACAGGGAAGATGGCAGCAATGAAGAGATTTGGTATTGGGATGTTGGAGCTGGAATACGATGTACAGACTAAGAGTTGAACCCTGAACAGAGATAATAGAAGCAAAGTCAGTTGAGACTTGAGACTCTCAGTTATCGAACTGTGGAGAAGGTCGAGACTGTGATGACCATGATGGTTAACTGATGATGTTGTTTCATGGACTGAGCAAGTAAACAAAGTCAGGGAGAAGGAACTCAACAAATGGTGAGTATTGGCAGTGAGGATAATAGATCGAGCTGGGAATATTTTACTACCGGTGTTGGAGGAGTTGTATGGGTTTGAGGTACTGGTATTTACACGAGTAGTAAGTGATCGATGGAGATGAGACGCTGTTGAGAAATGGTGATGTCGTTCATGGCTGGCAGTTGAGCATCGTGAGATGTTGTGACTTGCATTTAACGAAGGCTAATGGCATGCATGGTACGTTTGGAGTTGATGTATTGCAGCTGGGATGGAGTTGAGTCTGCTGGGACGAAATGGCATGCATGGTACATATTGAAACTCTCTGACAATGGAATAATGACACGGAACTAAACGTTCTAAGAAGCCGGAGATGGTTAGCCGAGGATTTTGAGACAATACAGTCTGTTGGACGAACTGAGAAGTCTTGAGCTCGAAGGACAGTGGCAATGATGATGGGAGATGAGCTACTGTTGTCGACTGATGGAGAAACAAGAATGAAGAAGTGAAGATAATGGGATGGGCTTTTCCAGCATCCCATGACAGATGAGAAGAGTGGGCCGTCAAGATCTGTTGGGTACGAGCCCAACAGGCTTTGAGTCAAATTTTACAGAACAAAAACTAAGATTGCAACTATTAGTTCTCGACAAGCCTTGGACGCGTGAATGGCCAGAGTTTGCAACCTACCTTGACCGGGCGTTATGCACGGGACACTTTCCTATTTTTGCTAGGTTTTCTAGTTTTTTAAGAAGGAGGTTACAAAACTCTATATATAGAGAACCCTAGGCATAATTTTACATATCGATATCATATTATCTTCTTGAGACATATCTTCTTTTCACCGTTTTTCTCCCCCTTAGGGGGGAGAACTATCTCTTTTATATTGTTAGGATGAATTCAAAGTTCTAATGTGAAGCTCAATTATTTTGCAAGTTTGTTTCAAGTTTTAAATTGATTCATTGTGGATTGTTTTTACTATATCGAAGGTTTATGATTGGTTCTTGGATTGGTTTGGGTGCGCAACCAGATTAGTTTATTAATCATTCTAATGCTAGTAGAGAGGTGAGTCGACCCGTAATTGTCTCTTATCTCCTACACAAGTAGAAATCACAAGACCTTACGGAGAGATTCTGTGGATCAATTGCGAGTAAAGGCAACACCATTAAGTGGATCGAGCGTATCGAGTTTTACTGCTGGGATCAAACCTAAATTCACAAATATTAATGCGTTCTGGGAATTACATCTTGTAGTCGAGCGCTTCCGTGTCAAGGTGGTTCTTTTGAATAGAATCCGGTAGTCGAGCGCTTCCGTATCCGGTGATATATGGGGTTTTTGGGGATTGCTAAGCGTACCTGCTTTCCTACGGTTGGTGACAAGTGTTTCAAACAAGAGATAAACGGGTACAATGTTGAGTTAACGGTTATTAACTGCGAAGGAGTTCTTCAATAGCTTTTTCTTTTTATCCTTCTTTATTATTTTCGCCGATTTAGATAACATATCAATTGCATTACTCTTCGTGGGAACGATCTCTTACTACCGCTATATTATATTTAATTAGTGGGAAATATATTTTTATTTTATTGAGTAAACGACGCTCACCA
>JAJJWX010001079.1:600000-793948 GCA_023529315.1 Papaver bracteatum | reverse complement strand
TTACCACTTTCTACAACATTACTGATTCACATCAGCAGTGTCATTGATGTTGTAGTTTGAATGAGATAAGCCACATACCTATAAGTAATCATGCAAGGCATGTTGATAGATGAAACTTGAATCTGTGACATTTGAGTTCTTAAGAATAGTACATTGCAGCCGGCGTGTTTGAATTTGCGATGCTAAGTAGCAGTACTGGATGGTATCATTCATTGTATAGATGCCTAGACCACCATATTTAATCGGCAATGTTGCAATACGTTGTTGCAGCAGACCGAACCCTGCACCATATGCCGTGATGATTTGTCTCAAGTATTGTAGTAGATGAATGTCAAAGTAAGTTTTAGGTTGTTGTAGAGCTACCAGATCAGTAGTGCGCATTGTAAAGTATAACTTGGATACCCCTGTACAGTTGCGCAACAGAAGCAGTTCACTTTTCGGATCCTTTAGCTTCCTAATTTACTTCATTAGGTCGATGGTTTTCTTCACCCTAGACATTACCATGTCACTGCAGAATTGCATGTCCAAGCTACCGATCCCCCAAGTAGTTTGACACCAAGAGAAGGTCTACTGATGTTGCTTGGAAAAATCCCATCAGCCAAACTTCTACTGTCTTGTATAGGCCAGAATAGCTCCGTTTTGCTGACATTTAGGTGTAACCCTCTAGTATTACCATCCCCTTGTATGATGTGTAAAGCTTTGGATACTTCCAATGTGTCACCAATAATAGTGCCGTCATCTAAATACCATGCGTGAAGATCCAACTTGCACTGATTTGATATTTTCTTCACTAATAGATGCAAGGCCAAAGAAAAAAGCAATGGTTTGAGGGGATCTCCCTGCTAAACACCCTTTGCCAACGATAGAATGGTATTGTTATAGTATAGCCGTGGCGGTAAGGCGTAACAAAACTCCACCTACTTAGAAATAGCAGGGCATTGGTTCCTCACCTATCTAATGATTGTTGTCCTATCAACTAAATTAAAGGCATTGGCAAAATAAATCAACAACATCGAATTACCTTGTAGATGTCCTTTAGTCTCCAAAAGTATGTTAACGGAGTGTAGAATACCTTCTCCTCCACAAACCATGCCTACGCCAAATTGATAGTCTCCCAAATATTCTTTCATGTCTTTACTCACTGAAGAAGCAACTAGTTTTTAGACTAATCTCCTCCAACTAGTACCAACCGAAATTGGGCGAATGCCTCCACCCATCTTTAACAATGGGGTAATAGGCGCGCTAGCTATAAATTCACCCAAATCCATCGGGCAATTACCAAAAATCCACAAATTGACAATTGCATTGATTGAATATAACAGATGTTCTGCGACTGCAGCTGCAGGACCACTCATGACATCCAAAATATGTTGTGCGTGTAACCCATCTCTTCCACAAGACGTTCCCCTAGGAAATCTCTTCAATGCATTTAAAACTGCGCTGGTACTTACTGACGTTGTAGGAACTTGAATAGGTTCTGGTGGAATGATGGGAGGAGGTGCATATGGGTGCTTCTCTTAAAGGTCCAATAAAGTATCAACATTCATAGGGGCCAATCCATCAGAATAAATAACCCTAATTGCAGCATTATAGTGCCCCTGACTCAATTTTTTTCTACAAGCTTGAAGGTTAACAGCATCTTGTATCTTTTTCTTGTGGTGATTGCCTGCCGGTTTTTAATTGGAGAACCCCAATAGGTTTTCATCCAAAACAAGACAACCATTAGGTTCACGCCATGTTAAAATAGTGTGGTTGATGAAAGCAATCTACAACCTCTTCCTAGTCCCGGATCTCTCTTCCAAGGTACATTTAGGGGTATACAAATTGAGGGTGCAAGTAGGCAATATGATTAAGTGTATCCAAGAAGATAAATCCTTGGGATTTTGTATTACCTTATCAATTTCTGCCTTCAGAGTGCGAGAAAATTTCAGTCTGCAGTTTGAAGGAATGCAAGAAACTGTCGGGATTTGTTTAAGAAAAATCTTGCTTAGTAGATCCAACGAGAAGCAAGTCGATGTACCATTGACCACATCAGTAGATTCAGATACATGGGTACAGATTTGTGGTTTCTCAATGCCGTGAATGAGAAAATCAGCACCTCTCCCATTGGATGGGCCTGCTGTAATATCACCTGGGTGGCGACGGCAAGGTCTACTCCAAGCATGAAGGTGCATACATTGGGTGCAAATCCACATCTGCATATGCTTTAACTCTTTCTCCCAAGTACCAAAAACATCAAGAATACGGTGTAATCTTTCCCTACAAATAACCTTGGCTTCTTCTGTTGCATAGTGCTTGTCATGTAGATATTTGCATAGAGAGCTCTTTGTAAAACCTCTCTCATTCCCATTATCATTACACCCATCAAAGTTCTTGAAAGGGCAATGGAAAAAAATGCCATATGGTGCTGGTGAAGTTGAGCTTTGTGATGATGGATAGGATGCCAGGTCTGTGTGTTGTATGTTTACATCACCATCCACTGCTGCGTGAATCCTAGTAGCCTGGAAGGAAGAAGATCTCGGTGTAGGCATGTTTCCACAACCCTGGTAGGATACTGAAAGTGATTGCTTAAAATGACAACAAAAATATGGTATGCTAGTAGTTGAGATAATTCGTCGAACACTTCACATGTAATTTGCACACTGATGAGGTCAAAAACAACAAAACTCCAGTGAAACACTGCTTCTTCCATGATGAGGGTCCTTGCTTCACCAGATTAACTTGATCAGCCTTGAAATAAACTACTACAACCGATTAAAAGAGAACCAGATATGAAAGACAATTTGTTTGAAAATTATCAAAATTCCACCCACTGTTCGCTATCGGAGAAAACAGAATTCAACGAAAAATCAACGGCAAATGAACAACAAAAATTGGAGTCACGGTAGCAGCAATCATAGTATAACGAATCACAAACAAGAGAATCTCAGCAGCTCGAATCACAGAAGATAGAATCACACAGCTCGAATCACAGAAGAGAGAATCTCATTTTTGTTATTTTGAATGACTTCCACAAAGTTTAGTGTGTTATTATTGGTTAGGGCTTCTCTTAAATATAGCCCATGCTTTTATTAACCATAACCCATTTGACTTTGGTCAGTAAAGTTTGATTATAATTTTCAGTTTGACCTATTTTATTATTAGTTATAGCCCACAAACTGGGTTTGTGGCTCACTGAGTACCGAGACACTGAGTTAGTAGATGACTCAACATTAAAAAAGTTTTAGGTTTATTTATTTATTTTATTTAATTTTTTCCAAACAAATTTTTGGGAGAGAGGAAAATTTCGACCTCTGCATACGATTTTTGAAGAGATTGTTGCAAATTGGTTACCGATTTTGGAGCGATTTGATTCATTTGAAGAGACTTCATTAATGAAATACACAATTGAACACCAGCAAAGTCACTGGTTATAATTTTCAAAGTGAACATGCAAAAGGGAAAAAAAAAAGCTGAAGACCCAGTCATACTAGCATATGCAATACAATTAAATGGCTATGGAAAGATGAAGAAGAAGAATATAATGTCATGGCTGCCAAATATACAAACCAAATTGCGCCACATGTAAAGCCATAGGTGAATGATGATCATATTTTATATGTTAATCCTTTCGATGGTTATGGTGAACAATGACCATTATTAGTCTTAAACTAACAATATCTTGCAAAGGAATGCAAGACTCATGGAAAGGTGAAACACCAACTTAATATCTAATTACTTAATTGAAATGAAGAATTTCTACTTCGCATGAGTTAAATACATAATAGTTGTTCTCTACGTAGTAATGAATAACGGGATCATCTGCCAACTAATTTCTCACTTGATTTGAGTTCCTTTCCCCTAAACACCATCCTATGTATAGGGATCTCATAACCAGACTTGAAAATAGGTTTCCTCTGATCGGCATATTCGTAGAAATTTATGATTGGATTTTTTTTTCTAGGGTTTATTTGTGTTTAGAAGAATGTGTTATTTAAGTCAGTTGCAACAGGTGGGTCAACTCCCTTGATATGTTTGAATCGGTAATTTCTTGACTCAACTCGCCTATAACTAGCTATGGATCCCCTACCAACTTAGTTGATATATTATGGGCTATGATTTGGGCTATGGTTAATAAATTGAGTTTTTTTTTTGTGGGTTATAACTAATATGGGCTATGGTTAATAAAACTGTGGGCTATATTTAAGAGAAGCCTTGGTTAGAGACTTATTTTTAAGTTATTTAAATTGTCAAAAACTTCATGTTATGTATTGGATTATGATTTCATAAAAGTCACTCCGACATCCCTGTTATTCAAGGGAGAACTATAAGTCACTGATTTGTTGTTTCCATAGATTTAGGTTCCACCTATTTGCCACCCCCATTTTCCATCCTATACTTTTGCATATTTCCTAAATATCGCCTCTTTGACTTTTTATTTACATCCTACAAAAAACCACAGTATAATAAACTCTAAAGAAAAAAAAACCTAAATTCTATTCGGACGGGAACTTCTTCTTCTCCATCTCTTCCATCATTCTTCAGCTCATCTCTCCCGCCGATCATCACTTTCAAGAATACTTCTAAAGGAAATTATTACTTTCCATGCATGCCTAACCCAAAAAGAGGGTAAAGTTAAACGTAATTGAAAATTTTTGAACATATAATCGTAGTTGAATATTCATGTTTTTATTGGATTTTGTTTTCACTATTTTTATTTTTATTTTGAAGAGAATTTTGTTTTTCACTATTGCGATCTACAACTAGTCGCAATTTTTTAATATTTTTTTTATTACTGGTGATGTATGTTTCAGTGGATGTACTTAAGCTGCATTGATTTATCAATCGGCATATCTATAAAAATATTAATCAATTTTCATGGAGATTTATAATCAAGCTCGATTGGTCTATCTTCTAATTGAACCTGGACTTATCAGTTCTTCTAATTGGTCTATCTTGTAATTCAGCCTCCTTGCGACCACTTTATTGGTACAACACTTGAGGGTCCCAAATACGGTTGGTTGGATCATCACCAACTGCTAAGATTCCTTGATGGTATAATTAAACAGTCCTTTATAATTTGAAATACTTTTAAAATATATTGTAATGGTGTACTGATTAAAAACAAAATTGTAACCTATGATTAATATCTTTTTTAGATGTAAGGAGGAGAAGCAAATGAACGGTGATGGTCACTGGATTAATATCTTTTTGAGATATAAGAAAGAGAAGCAAAAGAATGGTGATGTTCACAGTCAAACTAAATTTGACTGTTTATAAGTGGTAAATAGGAAAAGTAGAATTAAAAGCTATATTTACTTTAGAAATTTTGATGAGGGTGGCAAATAGGAAATCTGTGGGTGGAAAATAGGTGGAATCTAGATTTATGGTGACTTTATTATTAAGAAAATAGCCATGGTAGAAATATCTTTGCAAGAGACGATATTTTGGGAGGCTTTAAAATTTTGGGAATATTCGTTTTTTGAGAGTATGGCCATTTTTTATTCTTTTCTCGTTTGAGCTGATAACCAAGGAACGAGCCATCTACGCAGTAATTCAACCTACCTCATCTGAATATATTTGGCATATCCTCTCTCCTCTTCTTACCAGTGGCAAGATAGCATAGCAAATAAAATGTGGGATGAGTGGAATAAAGTGAATGAAAACTTAGGCATAGGACAACAATGAGATTTCTTTTGACAATGAACGCATATCTTACTAGGTATGAGATTTATTTTATGAATAAACACATATTTTTACTACGCATTCATGATACTTAATAACGTGCATAATAAAAAAAATCGGTAGACATTTTGAATTTTGAATTTTCAATTAGACACTATACCTTTTTTTTTGTCTCTACAAATCATAGAAACTCTTTACAAATATCATTTTTTTGTCTTTATTAGTCAGAAAAACTCTCTAAAATACTCTCAAAGAATCACTAGAAATCTCAAGATTTTCTGGAGAATTTCCTCGAGTCACTCAAATAAAAAATCTATGAAATTCAATATAAATCTCATGTGACTACCGTCATGTTAACTTTATTTATCAAAGATGTTAGAGCACTGCTCGATCGAACTCGCAAGCGTTGCTATCTCAAGCTTGTTTGTCAATATTAGTGATCAAAACTACAAGTCTTGATTTCTAGTTTACCTATAGTAATGTCTCGGACTAGGATAGATTGTGTAGTTGAGCATTAGACTTCACGACGTTCATCAATTGAAGACGAAGAACTACTAAGGAGAGCTTATAGAACTTCATCAATAAAAGGTATGTGGAGACTAAAACTCATCTATCACTTGGAAAGTCTATTTCTACTCTATCTTCTATATTGAGACAAAAGTCGTATTACTATATAGTTGTCGGTTATACACACTTGAGATTTTGAGCGGAGTTTAACTCGCTTATAGATTTCTCGGAATATGTGTTGGTAAGCTTTCGCTTGAACAAGTTCATCTTGTATACTTGACGAAAGTCAAAATATGATCATGTGAAAATCTCCGAGTAACATCTTACATGGTTTGTGTGACACAATCATTTGGTGTAGACTTGGAATGTTTCGTTATGATTATTTTAATAAGTTGAAAATTGCTTTGATGCTAATAGTGTGTGAAAACGGCTATTGTCATCCTCTAAGAAAGTTTCAATGATTGAAATTAGAGTTTAGAATACTTAACCATCATTGGATTACAAACATAGTGTGCTTTCTTGCATGTATATGATCCATGACTGGAACTAAAGTATGCATACCCGTATGCGTACTTGTAGTTGTGAAATTCCGTATACCAAGTACACAACTCGTACGCATACTTGCGTAAGGTATAGGTCCGGGAATTTCTGATGGGTTTTGGAAGTATACCAAGTATGCGTACCCAAACTCAGACCCGCTACTTAAGTATGCGTACCCGTTTGCATACTTGAGTGGTTAAAGTTCTAAAATCGGTTGGCTCATGAACTAATACATTTATATATTAAGGAATGCATTCTTTGCAAACCGTGGTTATAATGTTCATGAATTGATTCAAGTGAATCAAATCGATTTTGCTTCAATTGTGTTCTTGTATACTTCTATGAGAATATAACAATTGAACAACTCTTTAGCTAGTTTCATTTGAGTCATTTGAACTAGTTATGGTTAAGATGAATAAGGTTGATATGATATTGTTCATATAGCTAACCTCGTTTAACTACTGTTGAGCCAAAATGAGGGTATATTTCATTTGTGTATAATAAGTTAAGTTTGATCTAACCGTTGAAAGATATTAGCTTGAATCTAATCAGGTTTTCATCTAATGGTGAATATTGAATGCTTTGTTACCAAGGTAACTTAGATTGCAAACCCTGATTTGAAAACTATATAAAGGAGAACTCTATCAACTGGGAAATATAATCCCCACACCTCTTGTATGATACTAGTTTTATAAGCTAGAGTCTACTCTCCTTTAACCCTAGGTTTTTCACGAAACCCTGTAGGTTAACGACTTAAAGACTGCATAGGGATTATGAAGCCAAACCCAAATATTTTATCTGTAGTTGCGTGATCTGATCTTGTTGTTTCTATCGTATTTGAGTACTATCTTCTCTAAGATTGGCTCAAGATTAATCTTTGATAGGCAAGATAAAAAGTAGTCACAAACATTTTCGTCTCATCGGTTGTGATTCCTCAATATCTTGTTTCGCTACCATATGATTAAGATTATTGTGAGGTGATTGATATTTATAGGTTATTCTTCTGGAATATAAGTCTGGTATATCAATTAGTTCTTGTTCACCTTAATTTATCAAAATTCGAAACGAAACCCGTAGGTATTTCTATGGGAGACATATTTATCTATTCCTATAGACTTTTTTGTGTGAGATAGATTTGTTTATCAAGTCTTCGACTATGGGTCGTAGCAACTCTTGGTTGTGGGTGAGATCGGCTAAAGGAATCAAGTGTGTAGTATCCTATTGGGATCAGAGAGGTAAGGAGAGCAACTGTACCTTGAATCGGTGTGAGATTGATTAGGGTTCAACTACAGTCCAGTTTGAAGTTCATTGGTAGTAGGCTACTGTCTGTAGCGACTTAATACAATGTGGTGTTCAAATATGGACTAGGTCCCGGGTTTTTTCTACATTTGCGGTTTCCTCGTTAACAAAATTTTGGTGTCTGTGTTATTTCGTTTCCGCATTATATTTTGTTATATAATTGAAATATCACTGGTTGTGAGTTGAATCGATAAATTAGGAAATCCAACCTTTGGTTGTTGATTGAAATTGATTGATCCTTGAACATTGGTCTTTGGTACCGTTAAGTTATTTCTCTTATATTCAATCAGGCACGCATGTAGGATCAAAATATCGCCACAACAATACTCTTGCGAGATTTATAACATCATTTCTGCGAGCTCTTCAACAACACACTACGAGTATCGCAGAAGTACTCAAAGAATGACATAACGGATGACGTAAATTGAAACACAAGAAGAGCATGACGATCCTGTGAAGATTATGGAATCTGCGAGAATAAACATTATAATTGTTGCTAGAATATCGCGAGTCATATCCAAAATAAAAGGATAGCTTAGCTGTCATCCACTATGTAACTTTCCTATATAAAAAGAACTAATAGACTCAGAGAGAGAGAGAGAGAGATCAATTTGAGAGTATTGAAAAAGTTTTGAGGAGAGAGAAAGTTTAAAAGAGCGGTTGTATTCTTGATTTCTTCCATTTCTTGTAATATTTCTGAGAATTAGTCAATAAAAGTGTTGTTCTTAATCTTCAAATATGTGTTGATTATTATGAATTCTTGTGAGGGGTGCAGTGTAGGAATTCCTGCAACTACATAATGGCGCTAGAAACAGGGATTGAAAGTTGAAAATCGTAGAAAAAACAAGATTAAAGATTAGTATTCAAGTTAAGAAGATGATCGAACAAGTTGGTGAAATAGTTGAAGGAAAAATGATAAAATCCAAGGAGAATTACAAGAAGTTGGAGTGTAATACGATAACAAAAGCGATGATCAACCAATTCCATGAAAATATTAAAGGAAGGATTCATAAACGGGATTTTGAAGGAAAGAAAATTATGACGGTGGAGAAAGTATCACCTCTGAAGGATTGGGAAAATCAGAAAATCACATTCATAGCAGCAGAAATACCAAGAGAAAATTTGAATCATACATCTCCTTTGGTTATGGTATCCACTATACGAATGAAAAAGGAAAAATCAACAAGATTTGCGGAAGAATGGGCTATGAATAGTACTTTGGTGGATACAGGAAGTTCTGTAGATATAATATTTTATCATACATTTAAGAAAATGAGATACAAGGATGAAGAGATGTCATGTTCAACTTATCATATTCATGGCTTTGGAAAATCTATAACAAAACCTAAAGGCGAAATAATGGTACGAATTCCGCTATGAGAGATTGAAACACAAGTAACATTATGTGTGGTAGATATGGAATCACCATATAACATGCTATTGGGGTGACCATGGATACACGCAATCAAGGATGTAGCATCAACATTTCATCAATGCATCAAATTTCCTATGCCCAGTGGAGTTGGAGAAATTAGAGGAGATACTGATCATATGAAATTGTGTTATAAAATCGAAGTGAGGAATTATGTAGGGCGTGCAAAGCTCGTAGAAAAATGGAGAAAGAGACAAAGAAAGAAGAAGAATTTAAAGTTTACATGATAAGAGCAAAAGATGGAAAAGGAATGGCCAGCGAAATTTCGCAAGATGGAGATAAACCTGCGAAAGTTATGAAAACATCAACACCAATGGGAGAACCTAAGGCCAGCTACACCTCAGCAGAACCAACAAAGGAAGTAAATATTGGAAGTGAAGAAGAACCTAAGATGCTGAAAATTGGAACTAAGATGGATGAAGATGAGGAAGAGCGAACCGTAAACCTCTTGCGAGAATATAAAGACATCTTCGCATGGAGTATGGATGAGATGCCTGGAATAGATTCTTCAGTTGCATGTCATAAGTTAGAAATTAACAAGGATGTAAGACCATTTAAACAAGGGATAAGAAAAATCGCAACAACATACCATTCCCAAATAGAAGAAGAATTACATAAAATGCTTGACGCATGAATTATAAGGCATTCAAAGTACCCGGAATGTATTGCAAATATGGTGGTGGTTCCAAAAAAAAAAAAGGGGATAAGAATTTGTATAGACTTTACTGGCTTAAACAAAGCTTGTCCTAAAGATAGTTTTCCATTACCAGATATTCCTCAAATGGTCGAATCAGCAGCGGGAAATGATAGAATATCTTCATTATATGGGTATAAAGGATATAATCAGATTCCTCTCGCTGAAGAAGATCAGGAACACGCCGCATTCTTTGCTCCAAGAGGGTTATATTGCTATACAAAGATGCCCTTCGGTTTGCGAAATACTGGTGCAATATATCAAAGAATTGTGGATAAAGTGTTTGCGAGGTGGATCCATCAAACATTAGAGGTGTATGTAGATGACATGTTAATCAAGAGTAAAGAAGCTAAAAACTATGTGCAAGACTTGAAGGAGATTTTTGATCAAATGCGACACTTTAACATCAAGGTGAATCCCGAAAAGTGTACTTTTGGAGTGGCTTCAGAAAAAAAAAAAAGGATATATTGTGTCAAAAGAAGGAATACAAGTTTATCCAGAGAAAGTACAAGCAATTCGCGACATGCCAACACCAGCAACAGTAAAAAATGTGCAGAAGTTGAATGGGCTTTTGGCTTCGCTAGGAAGATTCATCTCGCGATCATCAGACAAATGCAAGCATTTCTTCATTATACTCAAGAAGGGAACAAAATTCAAGTGGACAGATGAATGTGAAAAGGCTTTTCAAGGAATTAAAGAACATTTAATGAACATATCTATCTTACAGAAAGCGGAGCCAGGAGAAGAACTATTGATCTACCTTGCGACAACTTCGCACGCATTAAGTGCAGTGTTACTGCGAGTGGATGATGGAATAGAAAAACCAATTTATTATATTAGAAAAATATTTAATACCACAGAGAAAAATTACTCAAATATTGAGAAGCTAATTCTGGCATTGGTTTATGCAACTTTTAAACTTCACATATATTTTCAAGCACATAAAGTAAAGTTATTAACATAGGTGCCAATTGAATCAGTAATGAAGAATTCAAAAAGATCGGGCAGAGTTGGGAGATGGAATACACAAGTAGGACACTTCGAAATCAAATATGAAATTCTATCTTCGCCAAAATCACAAGTTGTAGCAGATTTCTTAGCAAAGTTTCCTCTAGATGATGATGAAGCTGTGGAAGAGATGATGGATGTAGAAAAAGAACATGGAGACCCAAGAGATCTGTTAACAGACTCCAACATGTGGGAAATATTGGTGGATGGATCATCAAACGGGGAAGGTAATGGAGTTGGAGTTATCTTTATCTCGCCAAAAGGATAAAAAATGGATTTTTCATTTAGATTGGAATTTGCATCCACTAATAATGAGACGGAATATAAAGCTATAATACATGCTCTAAAATTCGCAATACAAATGAAGTTGGAGAATGCTAGAATTACCAGTGATTCACAATTGGTTATTCGCTAAATAAAAGGAGAATACACAACAAATGAACCATATTTGAAGAAATACAAGAAACTTGTTGAAGAGCTGTCGGAAAAAATTCCAAAAATAAAATGGAGACATTTATCAAGAAAAGATGACAGACTTGCAGATGCTTTTGCTTTCATATCCAGCATGATGACAAATTCAGCTGCGAGATGCATAAAAATTCAGACACTTATATCACCTTCAATCAATAAAGAAGAAGAAGAAGAGGCAGATGTGATGATAATAGAAAATGGCGAAGAAGAACCAAGAGGCAATATTGCAGATTGTCGAACAGAACTTCATGCATATTTGGTAAGAGGAGAAACACCAAGAAATAGATTAGAAGCATACAAATTAAAAAGTCGTGCAACAAATTATGAATTAAGAGATGGAGTATTATATCGTAAATCTTTTAATGGGCCATCACTTAGATACTTGACACGGGAAGAAGGAGAAAAGGTGTTAAAAATGTTGCATTGTGGAGACGCTGGTAATCACAGTGGGGGAAGATCTTTGGCATATAGAACAAAAATACAAGGCTATTACTGGCCATATATGCATGAGGATGCGAAGCAACTATCAAGACGTTGCGAAGATTGTCAGCGACATGGAAAGAAGATACATGCACCAGGGGAACCATTGTCATCTTCAACAAGTGTATGGCCTTTTGGAAAATGGGGGTTGGATATTGTGGGACCATTTGTACCCGGTTCTGGACAAAGATGATATTTGATTGTCGCTACATATTATTTCACAAAGTGGGGAGAAGTAAAGTCCGTACATCACATTCGTGATAAAGATATTTTTACATTTATATTTGAAAATATAATTTGCAGATTTGGAATTCCTGCACAGTTGGTATCTGATAATGGAAAGCAATTTGAAGGACAAAACATAGAAATGTTACTTAATGCGTTTAAGATCAAATGTGTAAAATCAACACCTCTTTATCCACAGGCCAATGGGAAGGCAGAGGCAACCAATAAGACAATCACAGATATACTGAAGAAAAAATTAGAGGGACACCATAGGGCATGGTGTGAACAAGTGCATAATGTAATATGGGCCTACAATACAACTAGGAGAGAAGTAAATGAGATGTCACCTTTTTTTCTAACATATGGTGTCGAAGCAGTATTGCCAACAGAAGTTGTTATCCCTACAACCAGGTGATTTAGTGCTGCGAGAAACACCAGGTTATCAGCGAGAAAATGGTGGAAAGTTGGCGAGAAAATGGGATGGACCATATATTATTAAAGAGATAGTTGGAACAGGGGCATATAAATTGATGGATCTGTAGGGTAGAGATGTTGGTCAAAGACTTGGTAGACCATGGAACAGACTATATCTAAAAAGATATTACCAGTAAAAAATTCTGAGAAAGGCTAGATGGTGATATAATATATGATGAAACAAAGAAAAAATGAATAAAAGAAATTTTTATCGCAGCTGCGAGATTATTCAAGATTATAAGAAATAGCGATATTCGCAAGAGAAATATTAGAATGGGACGAACCTTTATGGCGTACACCCTAGTTCGCGGATAAAATTTTGCAAGAGGAAAATGTAAGACCTAAAGTACGTCATATAAGGGGGTATCTCTTTGCATGGCTCAGGGATAAGGTTATACCGCTGCTGGAACCTGAGTCATGGAGATTTGGGGTCAATGAAGCCGATCCGGGGGAGGTACCTTGGATTTTCAACCTGAACTTATGATTTAGGTTGGACAACTGAGGGTCTCTTCCAAGGAGTGCAGAATATGATCAAGGCGCCGAGGTACACGGTTGAGCCAAGGGTGCCCGGGGCATATGAAACTACCCTGGCCATTCTTGGCAAGTCTTGACTATGATGCACTCGGCCTGAAGAAAACCCCACCTAGGGTACAATCTCGTAACCATAAGCCACATAGGCAAAAGGGATAAGAGGCTGCGAAAACAACTGGTTGATGTTAAGACCGGATGAGAGGAGCTAGTCTTGTATGACTGATGTACGCCTCCTTAAAGGGGCAAACAGGGGGGAGATAAGGGCGGCACCCTCCATTAGGTAGATGATAAGTGTCTTAAGACGCAAATGTCATGAGGCTTTTTACTCACGGGAGTATCAAGACTTGTCATATTTTTGCAACAAATATACAGAGGCAAACATCCATGAGAATTTAGATAAGATGAGATCAATGGGTTTTTACATAAAAGTGTAAGGACGTCCTGCGATTTCATCGCAAGACGACAATGTCATGGGGATTTATTTTCGCCAGAAAACTTAGGCCTGTCCAAGGTAGTTAATATCACGTATCGGTATCGTATCGGTAGGGTCCTATACACCTATACAAATGATAATATTTGTTTTTACAGGCGATACATCATTTAATGTAGAATTTCAAATAATTATAAAACCATAGTAAAAAATAATAAGAATCATACACATATCTCAAATTTCCAAAATACAAGGTGGTTTATTAAGGCTTCTCCAATGGTCATTGTGTGTGTTTCCTATGTGGCAACATAAATAAGACATCCTCAATCTATTTTTCCTTAAAATTAGGGAGAGAAAAAAATCCATCTCCAACAGTATTGCATGTAACATCTTCTTTTAATTAGTATAAATTTTATTTTCCATAATTTAGATTTTATTAAATAGTTAGTTAATATATTAAAGTCAATTCAATTAAGTAAAAGCTAACTAGAATGGTAGACAATGTCAAGGGAAATGTCTAAAACTAGAAATCCACCTTGACAATGTCTTCCCAAAGTCATCTATACATTGATTTAAGACATCAGGGTTAGAGAATGATTTTAGAAAAAATGGATGTGTATCCTAGGTGGATTTTGAGATTTATCTCCACACACATGCCATTGGAGAAGCTTTTAGCCAACGTTTTGATTGTTGTCCCATTATGCCAGTAAATCTCTCTGCCTTGCGATCAAAATATGGTGTCCATCTTATATCCTACCATTAGTCATTGATTTTATATTATAAATATATTAGGGCTTTTTACCTTCTCCAATTGATGTTGCACTTGTCTGTAGAGACTAGATGCCTGTTGATGAAAAATTTATTCAGAAACCGATATTATCGGTGTACAAGTAAAACCGATATATCGGTCTTTATCGGCCTGTACAACCGATAATATCATTTCGTCTTCGTATCGCCGATATTTTCGATATCGCATAGGTATTTTCCGATATCCGATAAAAACCTGTAATATCGGCCTGTACAACCGATATTGACTACTTTGGGCCTGTCATATTGTCGCAACAAATTGACAAAATGAGGATAAGGCAAGATCAATGGGTTCTTACATGCGAATGTAAGAACGTCCTGCGATTTTGTCGCAAATTGTTTTTTGGCAAAATAAGACCTTTAACTAGGAAGGCAAAATAAGACCAACAAAATAATTATAAACATTAACTATTTTATTTTAAGAATGCAGGAAAGATTTGTTCATACCAAGAAAGATAATGAGGGGCAAGTATGGGAATTTATAAATTGAATATCATTATCTTTCTCGCAAGTACTTAAAATGATAAAAGTATAATTGAATTATAAAGTTGCGTAAAAGTACATCACTCGCAAGAAAAAGAAAAAGAGGAGACAACTCAAGAAAACAAAAACAGAACTCAAGCTGCTTCAGCGTTAACCTCGCCAGTTTCGTTATTTTTGCTTGTGTTATCACCTTCGCCAGTATTTCTTTCATTATGATCAACTCGAGCTTCTTATTCATTTGATTTCTCTCCAATTGTCTCGCCAACTGTAGCGTCACCACCAACAACTGTTTCTCCATGAGGGATTTTTTCTTTATCTACTGAATCTTCTTGAGAAATATTTTCTTCGCTACTTTCATATTCATGATCATCATCAGGGGGACGAGGAATCTCATCGTCATCTACTTCTAAAGGTTTGATTGATGTAGGGGGAAGAGAATTTGACAGCCAAATTTCATTCACAAGAACTTCAGCGTTAAGATGAACTTGGCGAAGAAAATCCCTATCACGGTTTCTGATCTCCATATCTTTTCGATATTCTAGGTAGTCATATCTTCTTTCTGCTCGATCGCGAGAACGGGAAAGATGAGCAGCAAGCAATCCATTTTCTTGGCGAAATTTAGCTAGTTTTCCATTTAAAACAGAAATAGTTAAAAGAAGGCTCCTCTCAGATTCTGCGAAAAACAAGAGTAAACATAAAAGATATTCAGACGAAGATTTCGCAAGAAGAATTATAAAGAAATTTAATAGAGAAATTAACAGTTGAGGCATCCAAAATGACTACCTTCCTTTTGCGAAGTTAATTTTTGAACTAGTGACATGCAAGAATTCTCCCAATGGTCCATGACGTCATCAAATTTATCTCCAACAATGCCTTTTAGGCGAGATTTTATACTTTCTTCTTTAGAAAGGAGATAAGTATTTTCCTTTGCTAATGAAGAGTTGGATTCTTCTAATTTGGAGTATTCTTCTTTAAGTTGGCTTACCTTTATACTTAAAGTTATTCTACCTCGGATGAGTGCATTTTTCTCAGTGATAGATGATTCAGTTACTTCCTTAAGTTCATCTTTTAGCGAATGAAAAGATCGTTCTTGATTATCATACATTCTTTGAAGAGTATACTTAGTTGATGCGAGGAGTTCTCCACCTTATTTGAAAGATCGCGCTTCTCTTGAGATAAAATCTTATTTTCGTATGATAAAGTTTCCATTGCTAAATTAGCCTTGGTTAACAAATAAGAGATGTGAGATATTTCGTTACTTAATAGATCTTGTTTCTGAGCTAGTTGTGTGTTCTCTTTGGTAAGGTTATATATTTGATCAAGGGAATACGTATAAAGATTATCTAATCGGTTATATTGGTCCATCCAAGAATCTCTTCAGCAACGGATTCAGCTTTGAATATCCCCATTAATCCATTCTGATTTAAGGCTTAATGTGCGAACAAAGGATTTTAAGAAAATGGAGTATGAAAAGAAGAAAAAAAATTAACGTAGGAAAATTAAAGACAAAGATAGAAAAATTTATACCTTTTAACTCATCATTTTTCTTGCGAAGATTCTCGCAGTTCAGTGAATAATTGTTCAGTTTATGATGAAGAGTATCACATTCTAAAGTCTTGACTTGAAGACTTCCCTTTAAAGCTTCAACTTCATTTTTTAGAGATGCTTGCAAAACCATTCAATCAGAACCAAAATATTTACTTAAAATCTCGCAGACACTATGCCTAACAGGGTCGATAGAAGAATTCCTAGCATCATCTAAAATATCAGACAAAACCTTAAAAGCAACATCTACTCCTACTGAAGTTTCTTTAGAAGGGGGAAGAGATGTAGGTGGAGAAACGGTGACAGTAGAAAGTTGGAAATTTGAATCGTTCACAGCGAATGATTCATTCGAAGATGTAGTTTCTGGAAAAGTAATAACTGGAATTGAAGTAGAGTTAACTTGAGAAGTAACTAAAGTAGAAAGGGAATAAACTTCATTCGCAGCAGCTTCAGGAATTTCATTTATAACAGGATCAGTTGAGGCAGGGATATTTATGGCGATGTTCTCGCAGACAGAAGTTAAAGGTTCAGTTTGCAAAGGTGTTGGAATAGAACTGGCAGAAATTAATTTGGGAATAGCAATGGCAAAATCAACAGATTTAACATGGAGAGATTTCTTGCGAGGCGCATTAGTATCCTCACCATACTGTGAATAATAATCTAGATAAGAAACAGAGGCAACAATATTGTTATTAATAAAACAAATGTTTTTACTACCTTATGATTCACATGCTTCCTTTTCTTTTCAGCGGGTTTTTGCTGCGAATTTCTGGCAGCATTAGGGTTTTGGACAACAAATTTGATGTTAGAAGGGATTCCGCTGAAACAAAAACACAATATGAGAATTACATAAAATCAAATAAAGACATATTAGATAATTTTGATGAACGTAATTTAGATAAGTAGGATTGAGTTTAGAAACATCAGAAGAACATATACCTTGATGACTCCATGAAAGCAGTAGCAGATGAATCTTTGGGGGAAGAAAGTTGCAAACGGAAAAAAGCAAACGAAAAGACGAGGAAGACGGAGAAGAAGAACATTATTTCTGTACCAGATTCTACCTTTTATAGACACAAAAGGATGGTGACCGGATAATAATGAAGATACCGGTAAAAAACAGGAATATTCAGCACATGTAGGCGGTTATACTTAATTTACGGGGCTTTGTGGGGAGAAGAATTGAAAAAGGTATAACTGCGGCATTAAGAAGCAATAAAATTCTCATAATCCTTTCTCCTTCGCAGAAAAGACATGAGAAGAGTCAAGATGTAGGATCATAATATCGCCACAACAATACTCTTGCGAGATTTATAACATCATTTCTGCGAGCTCTTCAAAAATACACTGCGAGTGTCGCAGAATGACTTAAAGAATGACATAACGGATGACGTAAATTGAAACACAAGAAGAGCATGATTATCATGTGAAGATTATAGAATATGCGAGAATAAATATTATAACTGTTGCGAGAATATCGTGAGTCAGATCCGAAATAAAAGGACAGCTTAGCTGTCATCCACTATGTAACTTCCCTATATAAAAAGAACTAATAGAATCAGAGAGAGAGAGAGAGATCAATTTGAGAGTGTTGAGAAAGTTTTGAGAAGAGAGAAAGTTTAAGAGAGCGGTTGTATTCTTGATTTCTTCCATTTATTGTAATATTTCTAAGAATTAGTCAATAAAAGTGTTGTTCTAAATCTTCAAATATGTGTTGATTATTATGAATTCTTGTGAGGGGTGTAGTGTAGGAATTCCTGCAACTACAACGCAGATTTACATTTGTTGATTGCAGATTGAATTGAAAGATAGAGATATAAAACTCTTTGATATACTTTTCTCTATATTGAGTCTGACTGTCAAGTTGATTCTCTTGAAAGATATTGGAGTTTGTCTATTCAGATTGTCAAACGAAATATTGGGTGAGGTTGTTAGACCCTCGCTTTTTCAAAAGACAAAAAAAATCTCTTCCTCAGACCAATAGATATTATTAATATGGTAATCATCACTTGGATGATGCTAACAAGAGATTAAAGATAAACTTACTCGTATCAATTTTTTATTTTTATTTTTGATAAGGTGCCAGAAGGCAAACAAAAACTAAACTACTTTAACAATTCGAGCCTCGGCTCTTCCTACACTACCAACAAACAATAAACTGAAAGTATCAGCATGGTAGATTAAAAATCTAGACTCTGTTCGAAGTATTTGCTGCTGAATTTTTTTCCAAACATTCTGCCACTGTGTTAGCTTCTCAAAATATTTATTGAAACTTCACACTTTCAAAAGCCTTCATCTTGTCTTTAATGTCTGCAAATAAGCCACGCAAGTACCAAGGGATCAAAATCTCTTCCTTGCATAGTTGGTTTGCAAACATGGAGTCACTATCAACCACCAATTTTTGAATGCCCAACTCTGCAGCCAATTTAATACCTTCACGAATGGACCAAACTTCTGTTGTGTTGCTACAATTTCTTAAAATATATTTGGAGAAGCAAGCTCTGAACTTCCCATCATCTTTTCGAATAACCTCTCTAATTCCTGCAAGATTCAGAGTGTTAGATGCACCACCACAATTCAATTTTCAATATCCACTTTCTGGAAACTCCAAATTGATGAAGAACTCAGTTGGATTTCCTGCATGAACATTCTCTTGATTTACATGTTCCAATGGCATGTGCGGAATGCCTTTGTTGCAGGTTGCACCTTGAGTGCAAGTGGAAATGCCAGGCTACAGGTGATGCGTGTGGCATGTGCGGAATTCCTTGGTTGCAGGTTGTACGGTTTGTAAGCCTAGGCTACCAGCGAGTATGCTGGCATGTGCCAATGGCATGCACGACCAAATTGACCTAGGTTTCACGGTTTGCAAGCCTAGACTACCAGCGAGCATATTTGGCATGTGCCAATAGCACATATGGCCAAGTTTACCTAGGTTGCACGGTTTGCAAGCCTAGGCTACCATCGAGAGGATTTGGCATGTGCCAATGGCACGCACGGCCAAATTGACCTAGATTTCACGGTTTGGAAGTTAGGATACCAACGAGCATGTTGGCATGTGTCAATGGCATGCGTGGCCAATTTGGCCTAGGTTGCATGGTTTTCAAGCCTAGGCTACCAGGGAGAGGATTTGTCATGTGCCAATGGCACACATGGCCAAGTTGACCTAGATTGCACGGTTTGCAAGCTAGGCTACCAACGAGCATGTTGGCATGTGCCAATGGAATGCATGGCCAATTTGGCCTAGGTTGCACGGTTTGCAAGCTAGACTACCAGCGAGCATGTTGGCATGTGCCAATGGCATGCGTGGCCAATTTAGCCTAGGTTGAACGGTATGCAAGCTAGGCTACCAGCGAGCATGTTGTCATGTGACAATGGCATGTGTGGCCAATTTGGCATAGGTTTCACGGTTTGCAAGCTAGGCTACCAACGAGCATGTTGGCATGTGCCAATGTCACGTAGCGAATTGTTCCCTTGGTTGCACGGTTTGGCAAGCTGGGAAGAGGGCGCTTTTGGCATGGCGCGGCTATCTTGGCTAGGTGCGTTACCAAGCTATGGTTTTTAGGCAAAAGGCCATGAGGAGACCTTAGATGGCCAGGATTTTCTCCTGGGATTGAAGGGAAACCGTTGATTGTTGCACGCCTTCACTTTGGTAGCCGCAAGGGGGAGGCCGGTATGGTGGCATGGCTAGGGCCAAGGTAAGGGTGTTTGGCTTGGCGTGGTGTGACTAGCCTAGCTGTGGCCAAGGAAAAGTGTGTTTGGCATGGCGCGGCTAGCTTGGGCTAGGTGTGTCTGGCATGATTTTCCATTGGCATGGAGGTGCGGTTAGCATGGTTGGCATGCTTTGGCGCATTTGGTGTGGCTGACATGATTTTACATTGGCACAAAGGTGAGGCTAGCATGGTTGGCATGCTTTGGCACATTTGGTGTGACTAGCATAGCTAGGGACAAGGCAGAGTGCATTTGGCATGGCGCAGCTGGCTTGGGCTAGGTGTGGCTGGCATGACTTGCCATTGGCATGGATGGGAATTAGGGTTTTGCTCATTGTAACCCTAATTTGAAAAAAAATACCCCCCATTAATTACTGACTACATGCATTAAATGTTCTAATAAATGTGTCACCAGTGACATTAGGTTATTCGGGGTTTTAAAATTTTACCCTTTGTCTAAAAACCACCACCATCAACAATAATACATCATCATGGTTTTCCCATTGTAGCATACACCTAACATAAGATTTGACATGTTGAATAGCACAAGTAGTTCCATCAAAGATACTGGTTAACGTTGGCAAATTGCATTTTAGGGGTATTCCTCCTAATTGTACTTCTTGGGTGAATGGAGTTTTCGCAGCTTCTTCAATGGCCTCATCAAGTTGTATTCTGCCCTCATCAAGTTGTATTCTGCCCTTTTTCTTCTGTTATTTAACATTCTCCTCATTTCTGCTAACTCTCTCAAGATCTGTTCATTCCCAGCTGAATTTTGCTCCATTGGTCTTTTCAGTGCAGCTTCCCTTCTTTTGCGTTCATGTCTTTCTTGCCTTGCGAGATTTTGTGCTTCTTCTTCAGCATCTTCATTCTGCCTTCTCCTGCAATTTTCTTCTTCACCTCCTTCTTGAATTCGCAAATGATTATGCCTTCCATTTTATCTTCTGCGATTTTATTCATTTCTCACCGTTTCTCTTCGCTGCCTTTCTATTCTCCTTTGTATTCTATCATATTCCTCATTGATATTATCATTGTTGCAATTTCTTGCACGTCTTATTTCTCGATTGTCATGATTATTCTGACTATTGCTTCTTGAAAATCTTGTTCTTCCACTTCTGCTCTCAATCTTTCTCTTTCGCAAGCTAGACGTGCTTGTTCAGCATAATGTCTCTCAATTTCATCCTCAATTATTCTTCGGTTTCTTTGAATTTCTCGCTCATGTAATATTCTCCTACCTTCTTTTCGATTTTCTTTACCATCTTGGTTATTTCTACCCTCTTGATTTCTATTATCACACCTATCATCCAAAGTTTCACTACGTGGAATGTAGCGATCATTAATCATCTATTCTTCTCCATAATGCTGCTCTTCATTTGGATTTTGCATTTCCTCTCAAATATTTTCACCAGCATTTCTCACAGGGGAATTTTGCCTTGATTCTTCTCTAAATGATCTTGAACTTGATCTTGTAGTACTTCTTGATCTCCTATTTTGTAATCTCAAATTCTCCATTCTTAACTCGTGATTTTGTCTTGTTAAATTCTCGCATTCTTCCGCCTCTAATCTCCTTTCCTCTTGTATTTTTTTTTTATCTTAAAGCATCTACTGCTTCATTTTCGTCATCTCCATGAATTAATCCTCCAACCGCTTCTTGATCTCTTCCCTCTCGCCTTCTATTTCTTAATTATCGATTTTCTGCTTCTTCTATTGAATCTGATCGCCAAGTGTGCACGCTCACCCTGTCATAATCCACAGTTCTATCTTGTATCGGTGTTTGCTGATTCGGTTGTTGAACTTGATTTTCTCCATTATTCCTTGTTCTGTTGCTCCTTGTTCTTAATCTTGAAGATTCTCCTGTTTCATTTGTCTCTTCTCCAGCAAGTCTTTTACTCCTCCTTACGGTTGTTGGTTGTTCTGATGTATTTATTCTTCTAACCATTCCTTCAATTTTGATGTATCACTGTAAATCACGTAAAAAGCTTTTCCAATTTATTCAAATTCTTACAAATCACAATTTCAATCTTTGCTCAGAAACATCCCTGTTTCTAGCGCCATTATGTAGTTGTAGGAATTCCTACACTACACCCCTCACAAGAATTCATAATAATCAACACATATTTGAAGATTACGAACAAAACTTTTATTGATTAATTCTCAGAAATATTACAAGAAATGGAAGAAATCAAGAATACAACCGCTCTCTTAAACTTTCTCTCTCCTCAAAACTTTCTCAACACTCTCAAATTGATCTCTCTTCTTATGAGTCTATTAGCTCTCTTTATATAGGGAAGTTACATAGTGGATGACAGCTATGCTGTCCTTTAATTTCGGATCTAACTCGCGGGAATCTCGCAGCAGTTATAATGTTAATTCTCGCAGATGCTATAATCTTCGCAGGATTGTCATGCTTTTATCGTATTTCAGTTACCGTCATCTTCTACGTCATTCTTTGGGTCACTCTGCGACACTCGCAGCGTGTTGTTGAAGAGCTCGCATAAATGTTGTTTATAAATTTCGTAAGAGTATTATTATGGCGATATTCTGATCCTACACACGTTTAGGTATGAATACATAAACCTAAATGAGGGTACCTTTCATGTGTGTATAACAAGCTCAGTTCAATCTAACGTTTGAAAGATATTAGCTTGTATCTAATCAGTTTTTCATCTAACGGTGAATATTGAATGCTTTGTTACCAAGGTAACTAAGATTGCAAACCCTGATTTGAAAACTATATAAAGGAGAACTCTAGCAATTTGGAAACATAACCCCCACACCTCCTGTGTGATACTAGTTGTGACTAGAGTCGATTCTCCTTTAACCTTAGGTTTTTCCCGAAACCCTATAGGATAACGACTTAAAGACTTCACTGGGACTGTGAATCCAGACCCAACTATTTTCTCAGTATTTGTGTGTTCTGATCTTACTTTTACTATCGTGATTGAGTATTATGTTTGCTAAGATTTTCTTGAGATTTATCTTCGGTAAGTAAGATTAAAAGTAGTCACAAACATCTTCGTCTCATCGTTTGTGATTCCACAATATTTCGTTTCGCTACCATACAATTAAGATTATTGTGAGGTGATTGATAATACTAGGTTGTTCTTCGAGAATATAAGTCCGGTTTATCAATTGGTTCATGTACACCTTGATTTATCAAAAGACGGAATAAAACTCGTAGGTATTTTTGTGGGAGATATATTTTTCTATTCCAATAAACTTTTCTGTGTGAGATAGATTTGTTTATCAAGTATTCGAATTTGGGTCGTAGCAAATCTTAGTTGTGGGTGAGATCATCTAAGGGAATCAAATGCATAGAATCCTGTTGGGGTTCAGAGACGTATGGAACGCAATTGTACCTTGATCAGTGTGAGATTGATTAGGGCTCAACTACATTCCAGTCCGAAGTTAACTGGTACATAGTAGGCTAGCATCTATAGCGGCTTAATACAATGTGGTGTTCAAAGCTGGACTAGGTCCCAGATTTTTTTTTTTCATTTGCGGTTTCCTCGTTAACAAAAATTATGGTGTATGTGTTATTTCTTTTCTGCATTATATTTTGCTATATAATTGAAATATCACAGGTTGAGCATTGAATCGATCAATTGGTAAATCCAACCTTTGGTTGTTGATTGAAATTGATTCATCCTTGAACATTGGTATTTGGTACCGTTCAAGTTATTCCTATTATATTCAATCGGGCTCGCAAATTTCTGTTTGTTGATTGCGGATTGAATTAAGAGATAGAGATATAATACTATTTGATATACTTTTCTCTAGATTGAGTCTGACTATCTAGTTGATTCTCTTGAAAGTATATTGGAGTTTGTCTATTCAGATTGCCAAACAAAATATTGGTTGTGGTTGTTAAACCCCCGCTTTTTCAATAACAATGAGAAAACAGTAGCTCTCAATCATTGTTATATAATGTCATAGTATTATTACACAGCATCAAAGTCCAATTGTATCATAACTTTGACAACAATATAATGGTGATATGTATCACTCCACCTTAGTCAATGCTTCATCTCACATGAAAAACACTCCCCCTTACATGATAATCCGTAAACCATATATTGAAGTGTGAGCTACACATTAATTCTCCCCCTTTTTGTCAATATAAATTGGCAAAGGTACGAAAACTAGTGGGATCATAATGAAATTCTCATAGAGGTACTTCATGACTAAAAGGGAACATATCAACTTTGTTTCGATGATTTCACATAGTCGAAACTTAATTTATTCATCAAGGAGTTTATAAATATACAAGAAAACTCCTACAATATTGCACAACCGCACTTCCCACAAAGATTTGGCAATTAAGTACAAGTTAAATTTATAAGTCTCCCCCATAAAATGTCATTCCACGAAAGAACAACAAGAGTGACCTTACTTTTATAAGAAAAGAAGGATTTCTTTGGACATTAACAAATTACTTGAAACATGAGAGAACTTAATTAAATTAACCACAAGAGAATCCATGATTAATTTAATCGAAAATGCTCAACATAAGAGAACTTACGGAGCCACGCAATACTTTCACATAGAAGTGGATCATGGAAAGATCAATAATGCGGAATATTCAACGATTCATTCTATTTTTCATCAATATTTGCATAAATATATATATATATAGACTTAATCTTTATAATCAAAAGTTCATCAGAAACACATATTATCCCAGGAGAGGAACACCAAAATTCGCTCATTTCTTCAATTTTGAGAACAAAGAATGGGAGTTGGTAAAGCTGGTAATTGTGCAAGAAATAATGGTGATGTGAATGAGTGGAAGTGGTGTTGTTGGTGGTTCAAGGCTGGAATGAATGCTTGTGTGGTATGGATTGAATGGTTTGTAGGTTATGGAATGTGTGATGCAGCTGCACTTGGAGTTGGAAGTTCTGCAGTATTGCAGTGGTGTGCTTGCAAATGGAAGTCAGCTGGAATTGGTTATGAAGCTAGGTTGTTTTTATTAGCTGAAGCTGTGATGTTGTTGCATTTGTGAGCTGCAGGAGTGGATATGTTGAGTCTTGGAAATGCAAGGAGTAGGAAGTGTAGTTTTTGACAAAATGATTGAGAGCATGAAATGGAGGAGACTGGTGTTGGCAGAATTGCAGGCTTGCAGAATGAAGCAGGGCCATCTTGGCTGGAGTTTTTGTCTATGTGCAAGTGTTCTAGCTAGAACTAGTCAGACGACTCAGTGACTCAGGAAACCCAATTTAGTAATCAGACCATTCAGCTGAGTTACTGACTGACTGGGGAGCTGACTCAATGGCTCACTCACCTCTTTTGACCAAGTTGACTAACAAAAAACCGTTAAGTCAACAGTTATCTTTAACGGCGCCGTGACGGAATATTCCGTCGACGGAGATGAATCTCAGGTTGCCGCCGGTGACTTTACCTGCCGGATTCCGGCCAAAAATCCAGTTTTCCGGCGAGCACTTTTGGGACAGAGTTTCTACACGGGGTTCTCTTACTCGTGGGCCGGGTAAATTTCTATCTAATGGACTTTGAAGACAAAACCTAATTTTGGAAGGAGGAAAAGCTATAAAAAGGAATTTTTCTACAACTTTCAATTTTCTTTGAATATTATGATGATGAACTCCATGAATATGTGTAGCTAAATACTATTATTGGTTATGGGATAAAAGTTGATTTTTTCAAGCATGTTATTTGATTCTATGATTTAGTTTTGTCTCAATTTTATCGTTTATGATTCATTATTTATATTATCATATGATTTGAATGCTAGTTTGGTTGAGTCCGGAATCAATTGGATTTGTTTTCATCTCTATATCTATATTAGGGTTTTCAATACGTAAAAGTTGTTATCTCTGATTTCTAGTAGCATCTTGTGGTTAATACTTGTAGTGATACATCTTTTTAATCGCATATGAATCATAACCTTTGTTAAAACGAATTAGTGCTTTTACACGTTTGTTTGCATTGATTAGTCTTATTTCATAGAACTTATTGCTCTTAGGGAGTTAAATCTATTGTGCTTTTACACTTTAGGTTGCTTTTTAAGTAGATTTCACAATAACATCTTTTGATGTTGTTTGTGATAAAATCAGGAAATAAATGGGATACTCTTGCAATCAAGATATCCTAGGACTTTTGATAATTGCGAAATTAAATACCAATTCTAATCATAGATGAAAAATACATGTTTGTGAATGATACTATCCCTTGACCAATATCTTCTCTTTATTGATTATTCCTATTATTTACTTAGCTTTATTTAGTATTATTACTTTGATAAAAACAAAAACACACCTTGGGTTATTTGGTTACTTAAGAATCTGAAAATTGCATAACAACAATCGCCTCTATGTAGATACGAACTCTTTCTTATCACGTACTTCATTCATATTTAGTAGAGTGAGAAAGTGAAATTATTTTTGACGCATACGACACGCATCACTGTGACCAGGAATCCTAGAAATTTTCCAGAGGAGAAAGCAAAAGCACACTTTAGAGGATTCATCCTTAATTTGTATTCTCTGCATGTTTCAAAAACTTGTCTCAAAACTTCAAGGTGGGAGGCTCGACTTTACTACCACATCATAAACATAGTATTTCACTCGTTTGTGCATCATGTCGTGGAATATGGCAGTCATGGCTCGTTGATAAGTGGCACCTGCATTTTTTAACCCAAAGGGCATCATAGTGTAGTGAAAATTCCCAATAAGAGTGCGGAACGCGGTTTTGTTGGCATCATGCTCGTACATGTTTATCTGGTTGTATCCACTATAACCATTCAAGAATAAGAACATACCGTGAATACTGGTTGCATCAATGAGCATATCAATGTTGGGTTGTTGTAATTTTAACAATTTGTAGAAAGTGGTAGTAAAGATTCGTTCAATGACTTGTAAAGATTTGATTTCAGACTTTAAAATAGAAAACACTAAAAATAAAGAAAATATATACACAAAATTGTCACAATATTGAGAGAGAATGGGACTCAGGATTCCACCAATTATCATATTCAAGTGGTTCAAATAATAATTCTAGACATTTATAGCTCAAATAATAACAATTTATTGACTCTAATTCATTGCCGAAAGTAGATTTTGAAAGTAATGATTGTATATCTAAAGCATGAGACATCAAAACACTTAAGAAAGCATGACCCATCAATTAAAATAACAATCACTCAATAAAAATCAAAAATCAATCAATAATCTATGCAATAAGTCATAAAAGAATTAATAGAATAACCACAAGCATGAAGAATGGCTTCCTCCTTCATCCCAGTGTTGGGGTTTAGCTCCTCATGTTATTCATGTTCTCAAAATAGGTGTTCATAGCTCAAAAGGGTGAAAAACAAGAGAAAACTAATAAAGCAACGAGTTTGTAACATATATAATTATTACAGAACTCACTGTTACAGAACCCAGTGTTAAAGAGGAACTCTAACAGAGTTATTTGTTGGAAAAATTGTTACGAATTTGAAAGCAAAGGTGATGGTTTTGGTCGTCTTCTTCCTCTCAACTGTATCCTCTCTGCTGCGATGAACAATGCCTCTGAAACCTTCATTTTTGCTCTATTCTTCTCCCAAACTTCCCCAAAGTCTCCACTTCCCCATCCTGGACTCGTATCAGCCTTAATATACTCTACAACTCCATATTTAGGGTAAATCTTCATCGAATATCTTATTTTTCTCCTCGGCCAAGTCAGGGAAAATATTCTCTTAAATTTTACGCGTCTTCTGGCGTGTTAAAACACTTCTCAATTCTCTACAACATGGAATAAAATCTCCCAGAAGATATTCATTCCTTTGTATGCTAAGAAATTTCCGAAAATAAGTCAAAGAGAAACCCGATAATATATTTTCTTCCATGTTTTGTCGAGGAATGATTAAACTCGTGTTTTTCTTCGAAACCAAACCACCTACCATCCATGGTTTATCATAACAGTCCCATATATATCCTAATCAGTCCCATATATATCCTAATCCACGAACGAACCTGGTAAAAACTTGCCCAAAACCAATTCAGGGTGGTGCACAGATGAACTGATTCTTCCCGCCTCTGTTTTGATAAAAAATCGAAGATTCAGCCTAACTTCACTGATTCTATCAATCATACCAAGCATGTTTAGTTAATTCAAGTCCACTCGTCAAAATCTCCGGTTGAATCTCCTTAGAACAGCTCCGAAATCCAAACCCTAATATTGAACTTTGTTGCACAAACTTTCCCGACAAAACCAATTATTTGAATTCTTGAAGATGAGTGCCCATTATCTGATTGATGGGTGCCTTTAGCAGTTTGGTTACCCCTTAGTAACTGGGGTGCCCCTTATGTAAATGATGGGCTCCTTTAGTGATTTTCTCCCACGAGCGCAAATACCTCTTTTCGAACCAATTTCTCCGCAAGGGCTTATTTCTCCAAAAACACCTACAAATACATAAATAACCAAATAAATACAAAATCGAGCACTAATAATACATGTAACTGAGATGAAAATAGACACATAAATGTGTCCATCAAATACCCCCAAACTTATTATTTGCTAGTCCCGAGCAAATCAAATCTACAAAATAAAATCCTAACTCACTGTCGCAGGCATCGTCGATTGCATTTAGCGTATGCAATAAGCCTTTAAACCCCTAGGTGGTCCTAGTGGTCGAGTTATAGTCTCGGGAGGGCTTACCATAGATATACCCACAAAACCTTTACTCCAGACCCTAGCTATCTACGCAGAACCTTGGAATGCACTAAAGAATCTCCTTGGTTGGCATACTTATTAATTATAGGAGGAAGTACCCTGATGCGAAATTCCAATTGTTGTACACAAGTTTGCACTCACTAGTAGAAATCAACAGTTTTGTGAACGCTGAAGCAAGTCATTTAACTCGTTTCTATGACTTGCTTTGTCGGTCGAAGAAAGGGTCACTGTTTGAGCGTCTTTTTCAACTGTGACGTGGGTGAGCGGGTCGCGGCTCAACGATCGACATTAACGGTCAAGGTGTTATGATTGACCCTAGACGTTCCTTGATATACATTTTAATATAAAAAAAATAGGCTCAGATTGCCTGACTGAATCTGTCTGGCCTGACTGAAAACCAAATTAAACCCAAATGACAACCAAATTAAAGTCAAATTGAAATAAAATTTAACTCAAATCGAGACCAAATTATACTCAAATGAGAATCAGATTAAACTCAAATGGAAACCAAATTACATTCATTGATTCATGTTCAAATTACAAACAAAAAAAATATATTCAAATTACAACAAATAAAAGGTTCAGAGCAATACAAGTTCTTACAACAATAAAATCAACTAAGTTCTAAGATTCGATTGTAGAATGATAGATTAATAATGGTGTACCTGCACTGAAAAAATAAGTTCCCCCATCAGAGGTCATAATACTCAACTAAAAAATTCAGACAACTTTTATCTTATCATTAATCAACTAATAATCTGAAACATCAAAGAAAGACATACCCTGATAGTGAGATAATCTTCATGTGTATCATCTTTGGTAAAGCGGGAGACCAATAACTGCAAACAAAAAAAAATCAATAGATCGTTTTCCAGTTCACAAACAAATGTCAAGACCTTGATTCTGCACCAGCAGTTTTGATCAAATAGTGCACTAACATAAGAAATAACCCGACGATATTTAGAGAAACTAAACACTTTAACACATAAATGTATCTAAATCGAAGACGCATAGCAAACCTTAAGGTCCTTAACAACCAAGAAGATGAAATATGATGGCATCACAACATACAATATGACACACAAGATGGCAGACATTCAAATTTATATCAGTTCACCAAATTAAACCAATTATGGAAAAGTATAATAAGGTATGATATGCAAATTACTGAACAACTCCAATGCTTACCACCTTACAAATGCAATTTTCGTGAAAAGAACACCACACAATAGCTGTTTAACACCTAACACATCTCAGGATTCGGTTAACACTAAGGAGATGTAACTGAGATGACGACAAGTCAATTTTTGCAGGTTTAATGTTCAAGAGCTGGTAACTGAATTCTACAAACTGTAACTAACCCAAATGTTGTGTTAAAGCAACAAGTAATTAACAGAGAAACAACACACAACACTTATAAACAGAATCCTGGTTCCTGATACTGGATTGAGTATCTCTTTTCTGATGAAAACTGTGAGCTGTAGTCAACTAGCAGAATTAGGCCTTCCACTATAATCACCTCTACAACATGTATTAATCAGGAATGGCTAGCACAATCAAAAAGTTCAGCAGTCTAAAGATGGTTATTTACAGATGTTAGTGAACTGCTAAACTGATAAGCACAATAGAAGATTTACTATGCCAAATAGAATACAAGACCAATCTTATTTTGCTAAGACAATGATGATGGTATAAAAATACAGGTGAACAAAATAACATAAGTTAAAAGAAAAACTACAGCTACAATAATTTAACAAATTATATACAAGATTGAGCTAAAATTAGCAAAGTAATGAAGAAACTTCAGCAAAGTAATGAAGAGAATTGTGAATATACATACCTCGACAAAACATTATGATTCCATATATTTCATGATCCACATTCAGGTAGTTCCATGATAGCATAAGAATTTTAATAAATGCTCAAATCTCAATGTACATAAACAATGTAAAAAAAATAAAATCAAACTATACAAGTACCGAATATCAATTTTTTACCTGAAAATCTTCATCCAAATACTCATCATTTAACAGAGCATCTTCATTCCGAAACTCATCTTCTCCAAAAGTTGCCAAAATTGACAGAGCTTCACTTGCGGCTCCAGTGAAGACAAATGAATCTTCTAAAGAATTTTTGTTGGGGTGTGATCTTATTCGACGAGCTGTACTTGACCTAGGGGTAGTACTTGCAGACCTAGTATTTGCAGACCGGGAACGGCTACTTGCAGGATGTCTCGGCATAATTACCTGAAAAAATATCAATTTGAAAAATTAACCACCAAAATACAGACCTAGCTAGCTTGGAATAAAAAACAACATCATTCTAAATCATAAAGTATACTTGAGAACATTCAAGTCATTCAACAACATTACAATCTAAAACTTAACTATCCGGAGGAATCATGTTGCTAATAAGATATAAAACTGGTATGTAAAATATATTTAACACATGCCAAACTATAATGAAACTAGAATCAAATGACTGGACCGATAGGGCTTAACAAAATTATAGTTAGGACATCCAAATATTGATCTCAATAAAGAACTTAAACTTAAGTCTTGAGTCTACAATGGCATGGGGTAGTTTTAGGTCTACAAACACTAGACAAACACTACTACAAAGTCACCTTGAAGTGCATAAAATTTCACATGACATCAGTAAAGGCTATATATAATAGCAGTCATTAACACATGAGTACTATCTAAAACAATATAAGAGAAGCATTAACACATGGGTAACTATACTAAAAGGGTTACAAACCTAAAACATAATTCTGTTCAAGCAACACAAAACCCAAAACATGATACACAAACCAAATCAACAACATAACTTAACTAACCTAATACATGATCCACATACTAGATTTAAACTCATAAATTAACCAACTATCAACAGTTATACCTGATAAAAAAAAAGAACTGCAACTTAAGTTGTAACTACCTGAAATCAACCAAGAAAACAACAATTGTTAAAATCCCTTGAACAAAATCGACCAGTAAAAGAAAAAGAAAACTTAAATCCAAATCCAAATCCAAATCCCTAACTATACCTGATGAAGATTTGAACTACAACTGAAAATGGTGATATTTACCTAAAATCAAAAAATAAAACACTAATTGTTAAAACCCCGTGAAGGAAATCGATCATTTAAAAGAAAAGAGAGGAAAAAGAAAACTTCAATCAAAAACCCTAACTATACCTTGTTTGAACTACGACTGAAATTGTTGAGATTTACCTGAAATCAACAAATAAAACACTAAAAATTAAAACCCCATGAACGAAATCGTTCATTAAAAGAAAAAATAGAATAAAAAGGTAACTTCAATAAAAAAACCCTAACTGTACCTTATCTGAACTACAACTAAAACTGTTGAGATTTACCTGAAACAAACAAACAAAACACTAATTGTTAAAACCCATGAAGGAAATCGATAGTAACAGAAAAAGAAAAGGAAAAAAAATAACTTCAATCGAAAAACCCTAATTATAGATTTACCTGATGATTTTGAAAATCAAACCTAGTTGCTACACAAGATGTAAAAGGTTAATCTAAATGAGGTTTTATAATATAAGGGCCTAATTAGATTTCATTTATGGAGTTTGAGAGAAGAAGAAGATTTTAGGATGTCAGGGTTTTTTTCTCTGAGTTTTTCTTTTTTTCTCTGTGAGTGAACTAATGGAGAGAGAGAGAGGATGTGGGGAGATATATATCCATCGATACTAACGAGGTGAGAAAGGGAGGGAAACGGGTTAAAGTTCCCGCCTAAACTAGAATCACTGATTCAACTAGGTCTAGCCGTCTCAGTGTGGGTTAATAATTCGGGGACATGAGTGTAATTAAAAAAATTGTACAACGACTGTTTTTAACCATCTTGGTTGTGCTCCGAAAAATTATTATATCCTAAACCGTCTTGACCGGTCCACGGTCCATGGACCTCTGATGAGGGTCGAGGATGTGGGTTGAAAAAACCCCATTTTCCACTAGTGACTCAAGCATACTAAAATTCATATATAAGTGACAGCTCTATTCAGATAGTTTCTGAACATCATAACCGGAGTCAACCAATCACATGGATAGATTAAGAAGATAGATGTAGAGAAAAACATAGATGGTTTTGATGTTGACTAAGGTGAACGGTGTTTCTCATATCTGACTGAAGGCCACTGACAAAATAGACCTATCATAATGGACTGAGATACATGTCTGACTAATATCAACACAACTGGCATATATAAGGGAACCATTGGTCGATAATCCTAACTCTAGGTCAACACAACTGGCATATACAAGGGTTCCAGTGGTCGACTTTATTGAATTTATTCCGGTTGGTCTGATGGTCTGGTCTCGATTTCTTTTTCTCTTTTTTTTTTAATCTCAATCACTCTATTTCACCCTAGCAATGGTAAAAACTTGAATCGTGAGCCCCACCTAATCACTTAGAGAAACATATTTTAAAGAAAACAAAATAAAAACAGAAGTGAAAAGGATTCAACGAGATATGGCGAAACTACCATGTTTTTTTTTTCTAACACATGAGCTCTGCGCTTTTATGAATAGAATCTTTAGATGTTTCCATCTAATCAGATTGATTCCTCAACTCCTACAACCAAGATGCTTCCATCCACTTAGATTGGTTAGTGCCATCCTTAATAAGCATAAATTTCTAGGCTCTGGAGTTTATTAATGCAACTAAAAAGTTTCTCCCATACCCCCAAACTTAAATCTAACATTGTCCTCAATGTTATAAAGATGAAATTAAAAGCATGAACAATGAAAAATTGTTACCATTTGAAGAAAAAGAGATAAGGAAAGATATTACCGTGTCGAATGAATATTGGGTTACCTCCCAGGAAGTGCTAAGTTTAACGTCTTCAGCCAGACTAAGAAAGGATTAGTCACCTCATAAATCATAAAGTAATAGCCAAAATACCCGTGGGTCATAAAAACCAAATAGAGCTATCACAAGTAAAATGAATCTGCAACATGCCAAGAAAATTAACAAATAAAGCACACTCTTGTCTAGTTTCCTGTTTAAGACAACTATATCTAGTTGTGGTTCAGGTGCAGGCTCAATGAAAGGGTCTAAATAAATTTCTTTGGGCTGCACCTCCTCATAGTTAAAATCCGATTCAGGTATTAAAGTCTAGAAAAACTCAAGTAAAAACTTAGAAGCACATAGTAATAACCTAAATAATTGCGGATCCTTAAAGTCAATCAGGTTTGACTCACACAATTGACCATGATGAAAGTGGTGGTCAATTTTAGGCAAATGTGTCGATTCTAATATCCTAAAGTACTTAGGTTTAGTCTCAAAACTAAATAATTGACACATTTGAAACTTATACGTTCCCACAATTGGTTGAAAAATATTTGGTGGGAAAACAAAATCAATCTGGGTATCATAGCCTGGGTAAACCACATCAACCAGAGGATGGGTTTCTAACAACTGAACTTTCTTATGGACATCACTAGGTTCAGGAATATGAAGATAATCTTGTAAAATGGTTGAGGCACATATGTCAAGTCCCAAGTGAGGGATCTCTGTAAGAGCTAAAAGTAAGGCACAATGAGAATGATAATCACCCCAAAATTTAGAGTTTTGGGGTGTCTCTTGATAGACTAGCTATAATTTCCCTAATTTCTGGATCATCAGAATCCTGTAAATGGTCAATTGCTTCGTGTAAATTATACTCAGGTGATGCATCCTAACTCATATTTAAAAGCTCTACGAGTTCATCTTCTTCCTCTAAGACTAATGTTTCTAAATCGCTAGACTCTAAAACAATATTCTCAGAATAAACTCGTTCCTCTAAACCATTATCAGCTTCGTAAAAAGGAAATTCTACATCGTCTAAAACAGTATCTCTAGTCAAATCCTCATCCTTTTGAATAGGTGAATAATTGTTAAAATTATTAGGATCTGAACCAGAAATAATATTATTTTCTTGAAGGTCAATATTTGAAGTAGCAAATTCCTGATTACTATGCCTACATATTTCAGATTCTTCATCGACACTATCCTCGTCATAATCATCATAATAACATGAAAATGGTTGAACCTCATCTAAAAAATTAGTGTTACCAATTCTAACCTCGTCATCTTGATTATGCAAATAACTATTCTCATTTTCAAGGGTACTATTGGAAATACTATATTGGAAATTAAGACTATTTCGAGCAGTTCTGTTTTGGGCCTCTAACAAAAGATTCTGAGTCGACTCACATGAATTCCTAATTGAATCTAGGAAATAAATTTCACTCATTGCATTGCTTTCGTCCATAACTAAGTTATTCATTTCTGCTAACTTACGTGTCGACTCACCTAACTTACGTGTTAACTCTAGTAGAGAGGGATTTTGCTCGTACGACCGGTTGGTGTGTGTATAGTAATTGGGCTCACCATGGTATGGACCATAACCTTCAAAAGTTTGATGTTCCCAACCACTATTCACACTATGGTCAAAGTAATGTCCATTTTGAAAATCAGTCGGATATTCGTTGTATTGGCTATTGTAATACCAGTTCGACATTCTATTGCAGGGGTGTGAGTTGTCACACAGAATAAAACCCACTGACAGGGGATTTGTGGGTGGATAGAGTCTTACCTCCCGTACCATACGGGCGATGAACCGTTGAAGTTGACTCAGGCCACCGACTCCTATGTCAGTGTACGAACCCGAGGGGCCGAGACAGTATCGTAATTGTCGTCCTTCCCTGCAAACAGTTTATATTTAATCTCAACCCTTCCTTAAGGTTTTAAAAATAATGTCCAGTCCAACAAAAAAAAAAGTCCAAAAAGTGTCCAAAAAGAAAAAGAAAAATTACAACAGTGAAACCCTATTTACAATTTCTAAAAATAAAAATAAATATGTACAAAATCTTCTTCACTCCTTGGACTCCTCTTTTCTTCCCTTCTTTGGCGATGCTTTCCTTTTATAGCAATTTTTATTTCCTTGTACCTTCGCTCTAAATCTGAAAAGAATCAAAAAAATACCAAAGGCGTAAAAGAGAAAAAATAATAATAAAAATAAACTTAAAACAAATCTAAATACAAGTCCGCATCGATGGCGCCAAAAATTGATGTGATTTTAACAAGTTGTAGAAAGTGGTAGTAAAGATTCGTTCAAAGACTTGTAAAGATTTGATTTCAGACTTAAAAATTAGAAAACACTAAAAATAAAGAAAATATATACACAAAATTGTCACAATATCGAGAGAGACTGGGACTCAGGATTCCACCAATTCACATATTCACGTGGTTCAAATAATAATTCTAGACATTTATAGCTCAAATAATAACAATTTATTGACTCTAATTCATTGCCGAAAGTAGATTTTGAAAGTAATGATTGTATATCTAAAGCATGAGACATCAAAACACTTAAGAAAGCATGACCAATCAATTGAAATAACAATCACTCAATAAAAATCATAAATCAATCAAAAATCAATGCAAGAAGTCATAAAAGAATTAATAGAATTACCACAAGCATGAAGAATGGCTTCCTCCTTCATCCAAGTGTTGGGGTTTAGCTCCTCATGTTATTCATGTTCTCAAAATAGGTGTCCATAGCTCAAAAGGGTGAAAAACAAGAGAAAACTAATAAAGCAGCGAGTTTGTAACAGATATAATTGTTACTGAACTCACTGTTACAGAACCCAGTGTTACATAGGAACTCTAACCGATTTATTTGTTGGAAAATTTGTTACGAATTTGAAAGCAAAGGTGACGGTCTTGGTCGTCTTCTTTCTCTCAACTGTATCCTCTCTGTTGAGATGAACAATGCCTCTGCAACCTTCGTTTTTGCTCTGTTCTGCTCCCAAACTTCCCCAAAGTCTCCCCTTCCCCTTCTTGGACTCGTATCAGCCTTTATATACTCCACAACTCCATATTTAGGGTAAATATTCACCAAATATCTAATTACTCCCATCGGCCAAGACATGGAAAATATTCTCTCAAATTTTAAACGTTTTCTGGTGTGTTAAAACACTTCTCAATTCTTTCCAGCATGGAATAAAATCTCCCAGAAGATATTCATTCCTTTGTATGCTAAGCAATTTCCGAAAATAAGTCAAAGAGAAACCCGATAATACATTAATTCCCTGTTTTGTCGAGGAATGATTAAACTCGTGTTTTTCTTCGAAACCAAACCACCTACCATACATGGTTTATCATAAACAGACCCATATATATCCTAATCCACGAACGAACCAGGTAAAAACTTGCCCAAAACCAATTCAGGGTGGTTCACAGATGAACTGATTCTTCCCGCTTCTGTTTTGATAAAAAATCGAAGATTCAGGCCAACTTCACTGATTCTATCAATCATACCAAGCATGTTTAGTTAATTCAAGCCCATCCCGTCAAAATCTCCGGTTGAATCTCCTTAGAACAGCTCCGAAATCCAAACCCTAATATTGAACTTTGCTGCACAAACTTTCCCGCCAAAACCAATTATTTGAATTCTTGAAGATGAGTGCCCCTTATCTGAATGATGGGTGCCTTTAGCAGTTTGGTTACCCCTTAGTAACTGGGGTGCCCCTTATCCAAATGATGGGCGCCTTTAGTGATTTTCTCCCACGAGCGCAAATACCTCTTTTCGAACCAATTTATCCGCAAGAGCTTATTTCTCCAAAAACACCTACAAATACATAATTAACCAAATAAATACAAAATCGAGCACTAACAATACATGTAACTGAGATGAAAATAGACACATAAATGTGTCCATCATGGGTAAGGGAAAATCATCTTTCGGACAACATTTATTCAGATTCCTGAAATCAACTCATCATATGATTTGACCATTCTACTTTTTGACAGGAACAACGTTTGCCAACCATGTTGGGTGTTAAATAGGTTTGATGAATCATGCTGTTAGTAGTTTCTGAATCTCGACTTTGATTTGCTCCTCGACTTCGTGTCTGAACTTCCTAGGTGGTTGTTTGAAAACTTTGGAACCAGGATTGATGTGCAGATGATGAGTAACTAGTTTGCCATCTAGACCAGGAATTTCTTCATACGTCCAAGCGAAGACATCCTGATATTCCTTCAGCAGATTTATCAGTTATGTCCGTTCCTCTAGTGACAGTGTAGAGCTGATTAAAATTGGCCTTGAATCATCCTTCGTCCAGGTGTTGATTGTTTCTAGATTATCAGTGGTGGAATAAGTGTCATCTTGCAATTGTCGTGGAAAGTTTTGAACCTTTTCCTCGAGTGGTGGTTCGCTCTGACATGATTCTTCGGGGCAAGGAGACTTTTCATCGTTATCCCATGTTAATTGCTAATATTTGCATCGGCGATAAATGATCCTCCCCTCCACATCGTGACTGGCTATGAAATTAGATCTCGGAGTTGAGACCTGAACCTTACAACGCTTAATTGGTGTAGCAGATGACTCGATTGTCTTAGAACTTGAGGATGATGGTTTTTCAGTATTTTTTTTATGGACTTCCATCTTGGGAGTGGAGTATTATAAATCTTGCTTGCAAGTTCGGGGATACTTTTTTGAGATTCAAGGAATTCAACATCATATACAAGAATATAAGAAGATGACGAAGCGGCGATGTGAACAATCTTGTTGTTGAACATAGCCTTCATGCATTGATGGTATGTTGAGGGAACCACCTTGTTGTCATGGATCCATGGCCGTCCAAGTATTATGTGATAATCAGGCTCTTGTTCGATCACGTGAAATTTGGCCTTTGATTCAATAGGCCCTACCTTCAAGTCTATGTATGCGTATCCATATGTATGGATCTGGCTTCCTTCAAAACCTGTCAACAAGAGCTCTTTTAAACTCAGAGTCTTTGATGAAACCAGTCACGTACAAGGCTCGATTATGTCCTTTGTCCTCCATGCGGTCTTCTTCTCCGAAAGTGATATTGTTGATCGAATGTTCAGACATCATGGACATTTCTTCAACTGCCGGAGACAATGAAGCTACTTGCACATCAGATGATATTTGGTTAAGTGCGGCAAATGTGTATGTACGCTTCCTTCTGGAAAAATGTAAGATTTCACACAAGTTTTCGACCAACTGTGCAACCTCCTGGTCCACTGGCTTCTCGTAAGTAGTGAAACTGTTGGTTTGAGGGTCACCATGCGACGAGTCAGTCCCCAGTGCTGGGAATTCTGAAACGGAGATACTGCCTAACTAGGATGTCAGCTTGATGAGAAAATTGAGTATGTGGTTCATTGTATTTTTCATCAGATCCATGTTCCTGGTGTGGATCTCCAGGAATCGAGCCAAATCAGTCAGAGTCCGAATTTCTCTGCCTTTCGTGCCGTCAGATGTAGCGTTAGAAGGAGGAACGTTGCCATTTGAATGATTCATAGTTGAATTAGTCCTAAGACCAACCATCTTTGTGAGAATTGAGATTGCCACCGAGAGAATGATCTCCCACCGTGGTCGCCAATCTGTAGATGGGGCAAAATGAGTTGCTGGTTTTTACAGAATTAAGGAGACGACCGTGCGGAGGAAACTCCTTGAACCGAGCAAACTATTGAACCTCATACAGATGCACTACAAAAAAGGGAGTTCTTTGAATTCGAGATATCAATCTGTAGTACTCCGGCCTAAACCAAGACAATGGTCGTTCCAAAGTAAATTCGGTCACAAGAGAGGATGGGTCGATCTGTAGGAGGGAAGCTGAGAAATGTGTGAGATCAATGGTGATCGAAGATCGTAAAAACCAATTTTCCCGAAAATTTTAAATTTTCAAAATGTGAAGATGAAATGCCCCTTATCCGATCCTAGGGTCCCTTTAGCAGTTGTCCTATGGGGTGCCCAAATCCATTTTTTGGGTGCTTTTAGTAATTTTTATTTGGTGCAAACAACATACTTTTGGGGTGTATTTAACATACTTTTGGGATACCTTTAGTATATCTTCTGAGTGCCTTTAGTAGTTTTCTCCAGAGGTTCAAATGCCATTTTTTGAGCCAATTTTTTTGGCAAAAGCTTATTTTTTGAAAAACACCTACAAAAATAGAAAATAGAAAAATGGGTACTAACAATATAGAAAATTGAGATCAAAATAGACATATAAATGCGTCCAAGACTATAGGCTAAATGACCAAAAATGATCCAAAACAAAAAAACAAGGAAAACATTATAGATGCATCTGGATACTATACAAGCATGGTGTCTGAAGTCAACCTTGTCTCTAATGTGACCAATGTGAGAGACTGGTGGTTATATTTTGGAGCCACCAAGCATGTATGCAAGTTCAGAAATGCTTTCTCCTCCTATATCAATGTAGGAGACGACGAGAAATTGTTTAAGAGAAACTCTTCCAACACGAAAGTGGTGGGGAAAAGAAAGGTTGAACTGAATCTCACTTCAGGAAGAACTCCCACATTGAAGGACGTGTATCACATCTCGTACATATGAAATAATCTTATTCAGAGACCATCTTACTTGGGAAAGGATTTAAAATTATTTTGAGTCTAACAATGTTGTAATCTCTAAAGGTGGTGTCTTTGTAGGAAAGGGTTATGTCACTGAAAACATGATTAACCTTAGTGTACTTGCTTTGAACATGAATAATAATGCATCTTCTTCTGCTTATATTTGTGACTCCTCATATGTTTGGCATGATAAACCAGGACATGTTAATTTCAAATCTATCGAAAGACTTGTTTTGGTTTCATACCAAAAATAAACATTGACTAAGGTCATAAATTTGAAATTTGTGTTGAATCTAAATATGCAAGAAAACCACTTAACAAAAAGGTTGAAGTAGTACAGTTCCCTTAGAACTAATACACTTGGAGAAATGGTATCTCACTTTAATAGAAAAATAAAAATGTGTTACAATTAAGATTCTTAGGTCAGACCGTGGCGGTGAGTATGTAATACCTGTTAGAGAATTTTGTAGACAAAATATCATCATCCATGAAAATAATGCATCTTCTTCACCTGAGTCAAACGGTATAGCCGAAAGGAAAAATCGAACACTCATAGATATGGTGAACGCTATGTTGACTAGTTCAGGGTTACCTTCAAACTTGTGGGGGGGAAGCAATTCTCCCTACTTGTTATATCTTGAACAAAGTTCCGTTTAATATGAAAGCGTCGGGGGTACCAAAACACACCACCAAATTTTTCTTAAGCAATATGTATAGACAAACTGAACACAACTCGGAGAGTAAAAACTCAATCAAGGAAAGTGCCTAGAGTCATATCTCTATGCCTCTCTTGTTGTTAGATAGTTTACAGAATTTAATCCATGAACATAACTATAAAGAGAGTTCTTGGACGTTACCAAAGACCAATGTCCAAGAATTAATCAAGTTTTTTCCAACTAACAAGGTCGGACTTAGCAATTGTGATTGATCAATTCACAACCTGTGATACTTCAATTATAAAGATAAATAATATAATGCGGAAAAATAAATAACACAGACACCAAAAATTTTATTAACGAGGAAACCGCAAATGCAGAAAAACCCCGGGACCTAGTCCATATCGAACACCAAACTGTATTAAGCCGCTACAGATACTAGCCTATTACCAATTAACTTTGGTCTGGAATGTAGTTGAGCCCGAACTCAGTCTCCCACTGATTTAAGTACAGTCGCGATCCTTACGCCTCTTGAATCCCAGCAGGACTCCGCGCAATTGATTCCCTTAGACGGTCTCATAAAAATTAAGAGTTGCTTTAACTCAATTGAAGACTTTAAGCCAAATCTACCTCCCACAGATTAAGCCTATGACTGACTTATTAATTTACGATATAAATGGATGATCAGATCAAACGAAAGATCCAGGTGATGGAAATCGATAGCAACTTAGAAAAAAGTCAGGCTATCCCAAAAATTTGGACTTATGCAACCCTAAGTGCATCCTAGATTTTTATTCACATCACAAGTATTAAACTTGCGGAATCAACAAAGTATTAGACTAAGAGACTTTTTTTATTACTATCTATCTTGATTGATGAAGCAAGGCTCTACAAACAATGAAGATACGGATACTCAAGTTATCAAGATAAAAGATAACTGGACCTAGCTTCATGAATCCCAATGATGTCTTTATAGTCGTTAAACCCTAAAAGAGTTTTTGGAGAGGACAATTTTAGATACAACTAGGACACACCAAAAAGTTGTGTCAGGATTCAAAGATCCTAGTTTCCACGAGTTCCCTTTTGTAGATGGGGCAAAACGAGTTGCTGGTTTTTACGGAATTGATGAGATGACCGTGCGGAGGAAACTCCTTGAACCTAGCGAACTGTTAAACCTCACACAAATGCACTACTCAGATGTTGAGTTGTTAATCTCTTGTTGTCTGTTTTACGTGAGATTGTCCTCCTTTCAATCATGATTCAGAGACTTATTTATATTGCTAGAATTGTAAACACCATGATCTCATGAAGTGTGACAGTTGATGGAATCAAAGAGTGGAGAAGTGGAAATCGTTTTAAAACCAATTTCTAAACATGTGGAGACTTGGTTGATTTTCCATCCACTACTTTGTTAACTCCTCCAACTGATTACATGACTTGCTCATACTCTCATCGTGTGTATGAACACACGTGCCATAGACCGCCATACCAGACTTATTTATATTGCTAGAATTGTAAACACCATGATCTCATGAAGTGTGGCAGTTGATGGAATCAAAGAGTGGAGAAGTGGAAATCGTTTTAAAACCAATTTCTAAACATGTGGAGACTTGGTTGATTTTCCATCCACTACTTTGTTAACTCCTCCAACTGATTACATGACTTGCTCATACTCTCATCGTGTGTATGAACACACATGCCATAGACCGCCATACCAAAACCCTAGTTAATATCCCCCCATATGACACGGTTAATGTCTCGTGATTTTGGAGTCTGCAAGGCATACATGTATTTAGTTAGTCAGTTGCTGACTTCATGGGATGACGAGGCCTTGTATTGTTGAGTCGAACATGATTTGAAATGTTCTGAGACTCACGAATTGATCATGTCAGTTGATACATAGATATCATTCTCAAGTAAATGTTTAGAGTTAAGGTGAGAAAATATTTCTCACTCGATGAATTGTTGAATATTGATAGTTGTATCAATATTCCTTGGTTTGAGCAAATGTTGCTCGTTTGATGAATTATTGGTAGCATGACCAAAATAAAGTATTAAATCAGAATGTTGGCAACTGAACCGAGTATAATTAAAAATGTTGGTCATGAGATCAACGTAAAATCATTAGCGTTTGAATCTGGGACCGACCAAGGGGTCATGAAACCGGCCCTGGGTGGTCACGAGATCGAATAACGATCATGTTTGTACCCAAAATTTCTCCTAGGCACTAAACACGATGAAATTGATGATTTGGTGTGAAATTAGGGTAAAATTAGGGTTAAACGAATTGAGGGAAAATAAAAGAGACAATGGATTTAACGTGGTTCGGAAAGTGTTGCCTACATCCATGGAGGAACGGAGATATGCTTTATTAATTATGATGATACAAAGGATTTTCTCCGGGTTGGCTAACCTAAAATTCCATATCCCATTAGGATTTAGGATACATGTATTTATATTGTTTATGTAACCCTAATTATGAGATTAACTTAACATGCAAGCAACTTGGGAAACATGACTCCTAGAAACTTCTGGAACCTTCCTTCACGGGATAACGGGCTTTGACTAGCGGCCTTCCCATGTATTTTATACACGGTACAAACATCGCCCCTATTAACCTCCAACTTGTTGGGGTTAAGAAATTCCTTTATCCTTCTGCATCGATCGATGATGATGAAACTCGCCCCCAAGCATGAGTAGAGACATTACAAAGACGCCCCCAAATGTAATTACCTGCAAAAAATTTGCTCACGTGCTAGGCGAGACTTTTTGCCACGTGGTGGACTTGTGATGCTCGATAACTAGTCGAGTCTTGAGGAGAATATAGTGTGTGCTTGCGGCTGGGGCAAGGCTTTTTGCTCACAACGTAACAAGGATAGCGCTTGCTGCTCGGGGAGACTGGTTATTTCTTGTGTTGAGTACAAGTCTTTGAACCAATATCGGGCATTGGGCTTGTGGTTTAGATGAGACTTTGTGCTTGCCAAGGTGAAAGTCTTTCATACTCGCGTGCAAGACGAGATTTTATGCTTGCAATAAGAGCAATACTTATGTGCTCACGTGCAAGGTGAGGTTTTAGATGCTTGCGAAGTGATGCAAGGCTAAATATTGAAGGGTCTAAGCAATCCTCATCTCCAACTCGATCATGTCGCCATCCACGAATGTCGAACTCGATCATGTTGCTGTCCCAATTGCATATAAAAGTTTCTCTAACACTGGATTATTTGCTTCCATGTTGTAGGGAATTGAAAGACGATTCCAACGAGCTAAAAATCACTCAATTACGACTTAAAACGAAGAAGTTATTGACGAAACAAGGTTTGAACGAAGAACGCATTTCTGTAGCATACGTGGCACTGATGATTGTGGAGAATTGCTGACATGTCACTACTGACTGGGATGATATCGCTGATGTGGCAACACCAGATATTGACGTGGCATTGATGACTGAACGATTGTCGCTGACATGGCAGTGACATGGTGATGATGTGTCAGTTGAGTCATTGATGATTGGCAGTTGATGTGTCGATGACGTGGCAGTTGATGCTGACTGGACCATGTCTGATGATGTGTCGCTACTAACTGTGCTGATGTGGACCTGCTTAGTCAGCCTATGAGATGTACTGGATCGCTGGTGTACATGAGGCTGGATAGGATTGCACGACTTGGATCTTCTGGATGATGAGGCATACCTGAGGTTGGATCTCTGCAGCTGTACTGGATAGAAGCTTTGCAAACGCCTTCTGTAACAAATATATTTATGACTGATTTTTAACACTTGCTGCTTCTGTTTGCAACAACTTGTGTAACTGTTTCGCAACAGTTTCCTGATGAACCCTAACTTTTGTTTTTATTTTCTTCTTCGTTGATGTTTGCATGGAAATCCTTGCATGTTTTCTTCGGGACTTCTCTCAACAGTAAAACACGATCGTTTTACTCGAATCCCCTTAGTCGGCGCCAATGTTTGTACCAATAAATAATTCCGGGAACTAAACACGATGATTTTGGTGATGATCAGATCTAGGGTTTTACACAAAACATGAATAAAGATGATAGACACGAATTTAACGTGGTTCGGCATGGTTTGCCTACATCCTCGGACGAATCCCCGTAGGGAGAGATATTTCATTGATATTTAGGTTACAATGATTTCTGATCCCTTTTAGGGTTTGCTGGTGTGTTTTTTCTGTATCCGGGTGTGTCCCTGTTAGGGTTATAATTCTCCTTATTTATATTATTGAATACATGGGTAAAACCCTAATCTCGAAATAAACTTCCTTTGCAAGTAACTTGGTCAGCAAGTCATCCAGAAACTTCCAGAATCTTCTTATAGGGTTCTTGCATTGGATTTGCGGAACGGGCCAAACTAGCATGGGCATGTGGGTTTGACCAACGACCTTGACTTTGACTGGCAAGGTTGACTTTCGCTATTGAATGCGACTATCGATATTTGACTGGCAGACTGCCTTAACTGGAGACTGGATGTAAGCTGGATGAGTACTTGGATGGAAACTAGTTGGCACCACTGCTGACAACTTGGTTGGAAACTGGTTGGCACCACTGCTGGCAACTTGGTTGGAAACTAGTTGGCACCACTGCTGGCAACTTGGCTGAAAACTGGTTCGCAGCTCCATCGACAACATGGGTGGAAACTACATGGCAGCACCATCAACAACATGGAGGGAAAACTGCATGGCAGCACCATCGGCAACATGGGTGGAAATTGCATGGCAGCACCACTGGCAACTATGGGTGGAAACTACATCGCAGCATGGCTTGGAACTTGGGCTTCGATAGTTGACCGTGGGTCGACTTTGACTATTGATTGGCGGTTGACTTTGATCATTGACCGGTGGTTTGATTTTGACCATTGACCGACGGTTGACTTCATGTAACACTAGAACGGCTGGTGAGCTGAGTCGGTGGCTGGATGGCAGGCTTGGACGACAACTATATGGTGGCCCCGGTAATATTTTGTCCCAATATGTGGTAATTTTATCATGGTACAAACAGATCGTTTCATGAAGTTCCAAATTGTTAGGAAGAGTTAGAACCTAATGTTAACAAATTGGGTCAAATGATGAAAAATATGCGGGACCGGACTCTTGCAATCCAAAGAGCCAACCTTGGTCGATCAAGGTAGTATGCTCGCATCACCAAAGTGTTCGTGTCTCAGTCCTGAGAATTTTGATATTTTTTTATGTGCGTTTGAGCAATCATTTGGGAAAATATGAAGAAATCAGGGATTTTTGCTGAAACTGAGGAAACTTCATGAGATGAAGGAAAAAAATAATAATAAAATAAAGGAATCATGAAGTGTGGGACCGTCTATGGACAAGGCATGGCCGTCCGTCTAATGAGCCCGGTCGCATAGCATTTCCCTAATTTTATTATATTTTTTATGATTTTATGGAAATATCATAAAATCAAGGAGTTTGTTGAAACTAAGGAGTTTTGTTGAAATCAAGGAGTTTCCTTGAAGTAAAGGAGTTTCCATGAGATGAGGGAAACAAATAATATTAATAATAATAAAATAAGGGCGTGTGGGACTGGCTTGGGCATGGTCGGCCGGTTAGGGGCCGGTCCTGTGAGTTTTCCCTAATTTTATGTATTATTTCATGATTTGAAGGAATTTTCATAATTTGAAGAAAATATCAAGAAATCAAGGAATTTCATGGGATCAAGGAAACATAAAAATAATATTGATAAAATAAGGGACGTGTGGGACCGGCCGTCTAGGGGCCGGTCCCACGAGTTTCCCTAATTTTCATTATTTTTCAAGATTTGAAGGAAATACCATGAAATTAAGGAGTTTTCATGAGATTAGGGAAATAATAATAAAATAATGAGGAATCAAGAGGTGTGGGACCGGCCATGACTAGGGCATAGCCGGCCGGCTAATAGACACAGTCCCATGACACCTTTCCCAATTTTATATTATCTCCTTGATGCGAAGGAAACACCATGAAACTGAGGAGTTTCCTTAAAACGAAGGATATTTGTTCAAATGAAAGGATTTCATAAGATCAAGGAAAATAATAAAAATATATGATAAAATATAAAATTGGACGTGGGACTGGTCACGGCACGACCGGCCGGCCGGTGGGCCCAGTCCCTCAACGCCTTGGTTAATATTTTATTACTTATTATTTTTTTTCCTATTTTGCATAGGTTCATCGTCTCGTCGTATTTTGAAATACTTATTCGTGCATTCAGGTGCTCGTTAGTGCATTATTGCTAAGTACACTTGCACCATTTTGGTCGAGGCTTACTCGAAGGTAGCTCAAATGCCCGTGTGTTGAATATTTATTACTAACCCATGGAATTCTGCTGGGAAGAACCATAAATTGAAGTAATGAAATATTATGAAAAACATTGAATATTTTCCAGGGATTCAGTTAATGAATCTAATGATTTTAAGAATAATTAATTGATGGCTCTATACTAGTACGATTGTCTAGGAGCAATAATTATTCAGGAATTGAGTGATTGAGCTTGTTGAACTGTCATATTTCTTTTATATAGTCAGGGAAAACATTGTTACATCCTGAAGACGTTATTGCTCTATACTAGCAGGCAACTTGTCTAGGAGCCATCCAATATTTCGATTCTATATAGAAGTAATTACCGAAATTACTCAGTATTCATGAGATATGTCGTTGCCTCAGCTGAGAGACTGCATATCTACATATACTCTGAGAGACAGTATTCTCATTCAGAGATTCTCGTGGCATGAGATTTCATGCTTTAATGGGAGACATGAGCCTCAATACTCTTCTGATTGCTGGATCAGGAGCATGTATAATTACGGTTTTACGATTTTAGCCCTTGTCGAAAATCCACCATCTACACCCTTATATAGATTTCAAAGCCTAGGCTGATTTAGGTTTAAGCTAAGATAGATTTGGAACCAAGCAAACAATATTCACCGTTAGATGAAAGATTTAAATCTTATTCACATATACAAGATATACACTATGGTTAGGTAAACCGTAACCGAACCGTATATAAAGACGATGTTCAACATGGTTAGCCGAAGATAGTCGATTTGAACTTAAAAAGCTCAACACTCATTTTCATATTCACAAAGACATAAATCTTGAGTCACAATAATGTGATTAAATGAGTCTTGTGTTAATTAGCGAATTGATCAAATGCAAATTACTTCATAAAAATAATTGATCGTAATTGAATCATAATTGACATTGTTTATAAATGTAAAAAGTACAATTACTTAAATCGTTCGTAAATTATCTGAGTCACAATACATGGACTGGTTTGCAAAATTATATGCAATTACCGAGTTCCGGAGTCTACAGAACTTTTTAGTTCATGAACCGGTTTGCAAACTTATGAAATTACCGAGTTCCGGACTCTACAGAATTTTTTCAGTTCAAGTACCGGTTTGCAAACTTTGAACCAACTCAAAGTTTTGGAGTCTACAAACCTTTTTAGTTCACGTATTAGTTTGCAAACTTAAGACCTTTGTCGGTTCTAGAGTTCACATAATATTCAGTTTAAACTGGTTCTAGAACATAAAACTGTATTAACTCACATACTTATTTGATTATTTAACCTGGTTCCCTTACCATAATTCCAAGATGGTTTGTATACAAATATACATTCCTATCTGAATTATGAAACAAACATATTTTCCCATGATGTACATACGAATATATATATCATGCAAATTTGAAAGTCGATATATAGCTACCCCGCTATGTGTACGAATACATGTAATACAGTTTCAGACATACAATAGTTTTCTTAGTTGGTAACACTAATAACATTGTCTTGTATTCCGAATATAGTAGTCTATATTTCTCTAAATTAATTCAAAACATTCCTGAATAACATCAATGACACATATCACTGTTCTAAGCTATTTTCGAATGATAAACTTGAATCATGATTTGGTTCCAAACAATAAATTGTTCTCCACCAAATTTGATCAAGTATGAACAAATGTTTATTAAGCTTAGTCATTATATTTCGAGAAATTCGTAAACTAAATAATTAGTTCTCGACTCGAAATTTTTGTCTATGCAAGCTAGTCTAATTAGTTATGCGACAATCGTCTCAAATATAGAAAGGTGAATATAACTTGAGAAATAGGTGGTTCAGTCTTTAGTTACCTTTTGTTTATGAAGTTCTCCAAAATCTTCGTTTAATCTTCGCCTTCAAATGGTAGAACGCAAATGATCACTGGTTCGTTTCTAAACTCCACTATCCTAGACCGAGACTTAATTAATTGTAGACTAGAAATTAAGATATAGTTTTGACAACTAAATTTGACAACAAGCTTTATATAGCAACACTTGTGAGTTCGTCCGAGCAATGATCTAACATAAGAAATTTGATAAAACTCCATATGAGTTATGGAAAGGTAGACAACCTTCATATGCATACTTTAAAGTGTGGAGGTTTTTTGGCCATGGCCATTCCGACTTCTAGGAGAACCAAAATAGGACTATTTGTACCATAAGTAAAAATGCCACATAATGGGCCAAATTGGTACTTGAATCATCTTTTGGCCCTCATCCAATCCCACTAACCAGTCATCCGAAGCAGCACACCAGTCTGCCCAGTATTATAATAATTTGGTCAATAGTCAAAGTCAACACTCTGTCAATGGTCAAAGTCAACTCTCGGTCACAGTCAAAGTCAACTGTTGGTCAACTATCAAAGTCAGGTTGTACGTAGCACCTCCAACCAATTTCCTCTCATGTTGCCAACGGTGATGCAAACCAATTCCCAACTAAGTTCTCTATCGCACCGCCATCCAGTCTATACCCGTGCAACCTATCCAGTCTGCCACCCAACATCCATCCATACTGTCATCCATTATGCCTGTCAACCATCAATCCAGTCTGCCAGCATGCGGAATTTATCATGGAAGCATGAAAAAGCAGTTTCATGCAGAATTTATTATGGAGGCATGAATGAGCAGTTTCATACAGGATTTATCATGGAGTCATGAATGAGCAGTTTCATGCAGAATTCATCATGGAGGCATAAATGTGCAGTTTCATGCAGAATTCATCATAGAGGCATGAATGTGCAGTTTCATGCAGAATTAAACAGGGAGGCATGAATGGGCAGTTAATTCTATTTAAATTTATATTGAAATTAGGAATTCAATTGTATAAATAGGGAGCTATCAAAGAGAAAAGGCTGAGAGGCTAAGAGAGAGAAAAAAAGATACAATGTAATTCTATTATCAATAAAAAATCACTCCCCAAGGGGATTCGCCTGTGGATGTAGGCAAAACATGCCGAACCACGTAAAACCCGTGTCTCTTTGATTTGTTCTTCAATTCGTCTCTTAGCCCTAAATACACACCAAATCATCTATTCATCGTGTTTCGTGCCTAGAATTTATTTTGGGTACAAACATTGGCTCCAACTAAGGGGAATACGAGAAAAGGAATCATGTTTTCCCATTGAGAAAAGTTGTACAGAATGCTTTAAAATTATGTGCGCGAAAAAGCTGTTTGAACGTCATGAAAAATCACTGCTGCAACCGAGTTTGATCGCAATAGTCGCAGTCCAGCTGATTGCAGCTGCTGCTGACCATATAATCGCACATACTGCAGTCCAGTTGATCGCAACTACTGCAATCAAGATTCGATGTTTCATATTTGCTGAAGCTATTACCTTCTGATACCTCTGAAAATCACATCACTACAAAATATGATGAAAGTGTTGCCGGGATGCCCGGTCCGCGGCAAAAGATGTAGTGAAACACCTTCAAAACTCTTATAGGATGTTCGATCCGCAACATGATAGGGTCAAAAGTTCGTTGCAATTTTCGCCAAGGATCTTTAAGATTGTTGTGAAACGAGGAAAAAACTTCTTGAAAAATAAAAAATCCATAAATTTCCAGTTTGGATGCCTTCAACAATTACTGCTGCAGTCCAGTTGATCAAAACTGCTGCAGTCCAATTCTGATCGAAATCACTGCAATCAAGCTGACTGTAGTCCTGATTAATCGCAGTTATTACAGTCCAGTTGATCGCAACTGCTGCAGTCCAGATTCACAGTTCGAGATTTTCAGAAACTATTACCTTCGAAAAGCACCCAATCTATACTACTACAAGGGTTGTTAAAACTATTATCAGGACGTTCAGTTCACGGTTAAAGATGGCGTAAAAACATCATCAAAATTGTTGTTGGATATTTGATCTGCAACATGGCTGGTCCAGTTTTGATTTCAATCACTGCAGTCCAGCTGATCGCAGCTGCTGCAGTCCAGTTAATCATAGTTACTGCAGTCCATTTGATCGCAACTGCCGCAGTCCATCTTCATAGTCAGAGGCCACCAAGTCTGACTCATTGGAAAGATCGCTAAGATTATTGCTAGGATGTTCGATCCGCAGCATATTCAAGTCCAAAGTTGGAAAAATTGCTTCTCAAATAACGCAGTGTCCACATGTTCGAGTTTGTAGTTCTTCAAAAATACTACTTTCATGATCGCAAGGTTGTCAAGTTGCCTACATCTCAAGGTGCATGAATACCCAAGGGAAAACCTCTAGAAAAGCATATCATAAAGTTACAGAAATGGCCACAAAAGTACAACAAAACCATGGTGAAAGGTCCGTGAGAAACATCAACAGTCCCTAGAACCGTTGCTAAAAATCCAAAGAAAAAGAAAAAAACAAAAAACTATTGCAAAAGGAAGACAACAAAGACAACAGTTTTGCGAAACTATCACCAAATGTTCAGAGGAAAGATCACAGTTCGTGTAAACCGTGGCGAAAAGTTTCAAAAAAAAAAAAGGGTCGGCGGCCCCACCCGGCAGCCAAATATTCAGAGGAAAGATCATAGTTCGTGTTAAGAGGGGGCGAAGTTTGTACCATAAGTAAAAATGCCACATAATGGGCCAAATTGGTACTTGAATCATCTTTTGGTCCTCATCCAAGACCACTAACTAGTCAACTAAAGTAGCCCACCAGTCTTCCCGGTATTACAATGACATGTAAATGGTCAAAGTAAACGCTCGGTCAATGGTCAAAGTTTAACTGTTGGTCAACTGTCAAAGTCAGGTTGTACGTAGCACCTCCATCCAATTTCCTCTCATGTTTCCAGCAGTGCTTCCAACCAATTCCCAGCTAAGTACTATATCGTACAGCCAGCCAGTCTCTACCCGTATATCCAATCCAGTCTGTCACCCATCATCCATCCATATTGTCAGCCATTATGCCTGTCAACCATCAATACAATATGCCAGCATGCAGAATTTATCATGGAAGCATGAATGAGAAGTTTCATGCAGAATTTATCATGGATGCATAATTCATCATGGAGGCATAAATGTGCAGTTTCATGCAGAATTCATCATGGAGGCATGAATGTGCAGTTTCATGCAGAATTAAACAAGGAGGCATGAATGGGCAGTTAATGCCATTTAAATTTATATTGAAATTAGGAATTCAACTGTATAAATATGGAGCTAGCAAAGAGAAAAGTGTGAGAGGCTAAGAGAGAAAAAAAAAGATACAATGTAATTCTATTATCAATAAAAAATCACTCCCCAAGGGGATTCGCCCATGGATGTAGGCAAACCATGCCGAACCACGTAAAACCTTTGTCTCTTTTATTTGTTCTTCAATTCGTCTCCTAGACCTAAATACACACCAAATCATCTATTCATCATGTTTCGTGCCTAGAATTTATTTTGGGCACAAACAAGGACCTAAAACTGTGGATTGTGTTTTTTTAGGTTATCATGAGCATGCTAGTGCACATGTGTTCATGGTCATCAGTTCTGACCTTAATACCATTGGTATGAAAATTATAATGGAGTTTAAAGTTGTAGTGTGTTTTGAACACATATTTCCTTTGAGGTATAGAACTCGCAAAAGGGTCCATGATGATCTCATAGATGTTCCTTCGACTAGTCATCCCTCATATTTAGAGGCTGAGACCAAACCTAGAATAAGTAAGAGAGTTAAAACCGATACAAGTTTTGGTACCGAATTTGTGACTCTTACAGTAGAGTCTGAACGCCAAACCTATAAGGAATCTATGACTTATCCAGAATCCCCCTTCTGGGAAGAAGCTTCGATAAATGAGTGGGAATCCATTCAACAAAATAGAACTTGAGAGATTGTTTACTTAATTACCTCTTGGTAGTAAATCCATAGGTTATAAATGGGTTTTTAAAAGGAAGTTTAAAACAAATGGAACTGTAGAGAAATACAAAGCTACGTTGGTAGCCAACGACTATAAAGGAAATATTAGATTTCTTTCATAATTATTCACCTGTCACTAGAATCACTTCTATTAGGATGTTGATTGCTATAACTTCTATTTATGATTTTCTTATAAACCATATGGATGTTAAAACTACATTCTTATATGGTGAATTGAATGAAGAAATTTATATGGACCAACCATAAGGTTTTGTTATAAAAGGTTGTGAGAAAAAAAAGTATGCAAAATGAATAAATCTCTGTATGGTTTGAAACAAGCACCTAAATAAAGGCATGAAAATTTTGATCATGTAATGATATATAATGGCCTCAAGGTTAATGAATCTGATAAATGCATTTACATTAAATCTGCGTAAGATGCTCATGTTATTGTGTGCCTGTATGTTGATGATATGCTGATATTAGGAAGTAACATTGATATTATTAATACCACTAAAAGCAGGCTTAATAAAAACTTTGACATGAAAGAATTAGGCCTTGCTGATCTAATCTTAGGGATGAAAATTAGAAAGACGTCTGATGGATGTAGTCTTAGTCAATCTTATTATGTTGAAACTGTACTTAAGAAATTTAATCATGAAAATGCTGAACCTGTCTCTACTCCTTATGATTCTACTTGTAACTTGAAAAAGAACAAGGGTGAGGGAATTTCTTAATTTGAGTATTCCCACGTAATTGGCAGTCTTATGTATATGATGAACTGTACAAGACCTGATATTGCTTACGCTATGAGTAGATTGATCATGTACACTTTCAACCATGGAAAGGATTACTGGAATACTCTCAATAGAGTTCTACGCTACTTAAAAGGCACTTCAAACGTTTTCTTAAGTTTTGAAAACTATCCTACTGTGCTGGAAGGGTATTGTGATGCCAACTTGATATCATACTCAGATGAGTCCAATTCCGTTAGTGGGTACATCTTCATACTTGGAGGTGCGTCTGTGTCATGAAAGTCTTCCAAACATACATGTATAGCTCGATCCACTATGGAGTATGAGTTTATAGCCTTAGAGAGAGGCGGAGAGGAAGCTGAATGGATACGAGATTTCTTGGAAGGGATTCCACTCTGGCCCAAGCATTGTCTTCGATCGCGATCCACTGTGATAGTCAAGCTACTTATTGGCTGTGCAAGGAATAATATATACAATGGAAAGTCTAGACATATATGAAAAAGGAACAATAAAAACAACTACTCTCTACTGGTATTATCTCTCTTGACTTCGTAAAATCCAAAGATAATATTGCAGATCCTTTGACGAAAGGTTTATCTAGAAAGGTAGTCATATCCACATCGAGGGGGATGAGACTTAAGCTCATAGAATAAATTACCATGAAGGATACTCAACCTTGTGAATGAAAACTCCAAGGTCAAGGTTCAACGAGACAACTAATTTATGGTGATATCGAGACAAACACTATCTTTGTCCCTCCATATGGTGTAATTGTGTGATAGTGCAACCTGCATGAGAGGATGATATGTTGAGATCTTAATGGGTTCCATATATTTGTTTAAATCGGGGTGTGGCAGGATACTCATGATGGACCCACCTATGTGGATGTTGGAAGTGGAGCCGCTTCCCATGAGAAATTGAGATGATTCTCTAGAGATATTCATCAAACTAAGATTTCTCCCACGGACAAAATGGGCACAACCGCAAGAGCTTGGAAACTTTCATTCGAGACATCAAGTATGGTTATTATTTTAAAATTTCATTCACTATTGACGGTTCAAGACATTCTATTCACCGTTCAACAAGCAGTTTCGGTAACTTCTCACTAAGTTAAGGTTAAATCTTTGGAACACCTTAACTTAACTTTGATGTCTTCTGCTTTCTCGTGCTTTATCGATATTTTTTATCATCCATACGGGGGATTGTTAGAAAAAACAATATTTTGTTTTTAAACTAAAACTACATGGACCATGATTTGATCCCTAGACCTATTGCTCACTAGATGTTAGATAAAACATTAATCCCACATAGACTAAGACCTTAAGAGTTGTTATACTTAAATATCATGAGATTTGGATAAAAGGCATAGCCCTTTGGGTCAACACACTTTTGTGTGAGGGAGAAGACTTATGTTAGGGAAAGGTTTCCTTTCCCATCATGCGGTAATGCACGTCGCCGTCCATCCATCCGGTCAGACGTGGGTTCATTAGATCCTATCTTTTTGTTAAAAAATTTGGTATGCGTGTATCACACATGTAAAATGGTTTATATTTTGATATCTGACTCCTAACATGTGTATCTCGCATGCTTTTCTGACTGACTGACAAAGGAGAAAACTTTGAGTATTTTCTTATCACTGTTCTACACGTCATAAAATATTGTCTCAACTTTTGTCAGTATGCCTGAGAATATTTGATTTTTAGTAACGGGTCATTTTTTATTTCCTATAAAAAAGATGTTCAACCCATTTTAAAGAGATAGAAACAAATACATCTTCCTTTTCTTTTTTGTTTTACAATGTTCTCCTGTGAATTGTTTTGTTTTACTGTAAACCATTCGAGATCATTTTTTTTGTACCACTACCAAGCTCTTAAGGTATGTTCCTTGTGTGCTACATCGATAAATACCAACAATAGTTGTATCCTGGAGGAAACTCTCTAAATGGCTATAATATCACTCTTTTTAGAGGAGTAGCATGCGATATCGTCTTTAGGACAGTGTATCTTTAATACGTGCCTTTATTAACTTCTGCTACAATTGTTGTTGTTGCATCCACTCGTTAAGCTTTGGGTTGAGATAAGTTTTACTTTTCATTTATTTACAATTGTTGTTACTAGAACCAACAATCTAAATACAATATTACTACTTTATATTCTATAACAACAATGGGAAAAAATAATATTGACAAATCTGCTAAGTTTCGTGGAAAAGATTTTAAGCGTTTGCAATCGAAAATGTTATTTTTTCTCAAAGACCAAAGACTAGACAAAGTTCATTTGTAAAAAGCCTCATCAAGGCTTCATGGACGTGGTTAGGAGTATGAGCTAGATAGATGGACCAGGAAAAACTACATGTGAAAAAAATCATATACTTAACTGCTTAGATGACTCACTGTATGATTTTTATGATGCAAAAGACTTTTTCTCATGTTGCTAAAACCAATACTATTTGAGTATTATCATCTTTGGCAACAAATATAGACTATCCATACATCAATATGATGTAAAAAATATAATTTTTACATGATGATTTACAAGAAGAAGTCTACATGTCATTACCTCCAGGTTATAATGCTCCGGACGATGCTAATATGGTTTGTAAGGTAAAGAAGGCCTTATATGGTTTGAAGAAGTCTCCCAGAGCTTGGTTTGGTAGATTTCGTCTAGCAATGAAGAAACTTAGGTATACACAGAGTAACGTTGATCATACCTTGTTCCTAAAAAGAGTGGGTGACAAGCTAACCACGGTTATTATCTATGTAGATGATATGGCGGTAACAATAAATGACCCTGAATAGCTGAGCAATCTGAAGAGTTGTTTGTATTTTGAGTTTGAAATTGAGAATTTGGATAGATTTAAATACTTCATGGGTATTGAAGTTATACTATCTGAAAATAGAATTTTCCTGTCTCAGCGAAAATATGTGATTCACTTGTTGAAAAAAATTAGTATGATGGGTTTGTGAGCCGATTGGGTTTCCCATGTAACAAAATTATGGTCTGGAAGAGTGTAATGACCAAGTACCAGCTGACAAGGGGAAATACCAGAGGTTAGTTGGCCGTTTGATTTATCTTTCCCATGTAATACCTGATATTTCATATGTTGTACGTGTTGTAAGCAGATTTATAAATAATCCGGGTCGACAACACATGAATGCAGTCATAAGAATATTGAGATATTTAAAGTCCACACTCCACACCAAGCAGATGGTTGATGTTTTCAAAACATGGACATCTTGATATATCAGATTACACCTGACTCAGACTGGGGAAGAAAATATGATAGAAGAAGATCGACATATGGGTATGTTACGTACCTTCATCAAAGGTAATTTAGTAACATGGAAATCTAAGAAACAACAAGTAGTTTCCTTGTCAAGTGTTGAAGAAGAATATAGGGTAATTGTGAAAGACATTTGTGGTCAAAAAGGCTTATGGAGGATCTTGGTTTCCCTACTGAAAACCCTATGAAGTTGTTTTGTGATAACTAGCCAACGATCAAAATTGCACATAATCCGGTGCAACATGATCGAATGAAGCATGTGGAAATTGATAGGAATTTCATCTATGAGAAACTCAAAGAAAACATTATTAAAATTCCATACGTCCGTACAACACAAAAGTTGGCAGATATTCTGACGAAGGCCGTATCCAATAGTATATTTAATGAATCACTTGTATGTGTTATGTATGCACCATCTTGAGGGCGAGTGTTGAAAAATTAAGTGTACATAGTGATAGTTGTTACTTGTTGACTCATCAGTGGTTGTAATAATGCTAGTAGTTGTAATAGTACTTGTAGGGTGGCCTTATTTTATTTTTTTTCCTTCCGACAACACGCTACTGTAGAAGACGTGTGTCTCTTCTTCTATTCTAGAAGACGTTTTTTTTCTTCTTCTTTTTTAACAACACGCTATATATTTACACCTCATTGGTGAGAATGAAATATATAACAACAATTTAGTTTGAACCTTAAGTTTGAGTGTTATCTAAGCTACTAGGCTATGAATATGAGGTCTGCTATAAGAAAGGCGCTAAAAATAGAGATGCAGATGCCTTGGCCAGGATGCCTTATACCTCCACTCCGATTTCTTTGGCCAGAATGCCTTATACCTCCACTCCAACATGTCAAATGATTTCTTTTGTCCAACTTCCATGAACAATTAGTTGTTGGGCTCATTCCACAACTGACAGTCATGAACCAGTGGTGGTTAGACCCGATCATGTAGAGGTGCCCTTTATCCCGAATTAGTTGAGTACTAGGAAGGGGGACTTTATCTTTTAGTTAGATGAGTTTATAGCTTTAGTCATGAGTTGAGTAGGTAATTTGAGTATTTAGTAGTAGCTGTTCCTCTCTCTCAGTCTCATCACCTTCTTCGCTTCTTTTCCTAAACTCTTCCTCTTAATTCCTCCCTTTATCCTCAAATCTCTGTTACATGAGTAAGTATCGACGCTTTCTATGTGTAGATCTGAATGATTATTTAAATGAGTTGTGGTTAATTACTGTTTCTATCGTTTTATTTTTGTTTTGTAAGGTTCATTTGTTCTCGCATATAAAGGGTTCGTTATTTTTCCTAATAGAACTTCTGTTGTTATTGTGAGATTTAGACATGGCATCCAAAGTTGTTCGTGAGATCATAAGTTCTGCCTCAACTACGATAAAGCTAGACATAGCTTTTTACTCATTTTTGTGCATGTTTTGATTCTGATTCTGATTCTGATTATGGTTTTGATTTTGATTTTGATTTTCAATTGGCACAGCCCAGTACCCCTCAATTGGCCTATTTCTTAAGAGTCCAAACTAATGCACTTCTACAAAGCATTGTCGCTCAGAAATAAGGCAGCATATCGCCAGAGTTTATCTAGATTGGGGAGCAGTTAGTGGTGCAGTAGCTGCAATATATTCTGTTCCGCCACTCCTAGATATGGTATGTAGCATGAAACTTAAATGCATACCCCAGTTTCTTTAAAAAACAAAAAAAAACTTGTATGTTGGCAATTTAATCTAAGAAAGTGATTGATCTCGAGTCTCCCTAAGCCTATTGGAACCACACTTATGAGACGTGTGTCTAGTAAATCAAGTATTTGGATATTTGATAAAGTTTTCTGGATTGGGTCCCATCCCATGAAGTTATTTAAACTCCAGAAAAAAGTTACTAGGCTAGAAAATGTGAAGCCTATGGCAAGACGAATTTGGCCATGAACTTGGTTCTTAGAAATCGAGAGGTAGGAGATAGAAGAGATGTTGTATATGGAGGAAGGAGTCAAACCAGACAGTTTATTGCCATATGTTTGAAGGATTTCTGACCTCAGTAGGTGACCAAATTCTTCTAGTATTCTCCCTTGAGGAATATTCAATGCGAGAGAAAGACTGTAGAATTGACAGATTGCCTACCCAGGGTGGTATTTTTTCAGAGAGATTGTAGCTTCCGAGATGAAGATAGGAAAGATTTTTAAGAGAGCTAAATAGTGGGTCAGATTAGTAGGAAATTGGCTTGTAACGAATTGTAAGTCTGATATATATATATATATATATATATTTTTCAGACGAACAGTAAACCGAGTTCGTGAGAGATTCTGTATGGAAGAATATTTTTCACCTGATTGATTCCCGTTAGGAATGTGAGGTTCCCAATACCAGGTATTATAAATCCAACTAGTTTCTGACTCGTTAAGTTCAAGACAACCACCCTGTGGATTGAGGAGCTGCATGAAACTCCAATCCGTTCATAGAAATTGATAGAATTGTTGCAGGAGTTCATGGCCAAAATGGACCTTGAGTTATCCGATCCTTGAATGCAACCAATGTGAGTATTTGTTGCTTGTTTATGTCAAGGATGGCCTTTCCGAGTTTAGAATCACGCGGAGGAGTATAATGGCTCGAATGAACAATGGCCGAAACATGTTAAACTGTTAGGGAGGTCCTTCCATTGAACTGATTGACTACAATTACATTTTACTGCTTAATGTTCAATGAAACTCCATTTTTTTTATGAGGTTGCTCAGCTGGATTCCATGATAATATTCTGATGTCCAAGACAGGGTCCCCAATCTATAGCCTCCATCATCCCCATCATCTCCACCTCATCTTTAGTCTGAGCAGTTGTTGTTTGTCTTGACTTCCCTGCAAACCCAGATAGTTCCTGGGAATGATAGCTATAATGCCTACATTAGTCTCCTGATACCATTTTACAGCCACATTAAGTTCGATGGTATCATTTTGCGGAAACTGCCAGAACTTAAGTCGCTCTCCCGAACATGCCGTGTAGGGCTCTAGCTTTTAGCATGTTATAGCCAATAAGCTTTAGCTAAATTATGGGTGTTTCCCGGATTAGGTTGAGTTCCTCTGAAGATCTTCTCGCATCTAGCTTTCCATACGATATGTTCCATAGGATAGAGGCACAAAAAGCATTCCATTCTTATGGCGCAGTAGATAGAAAAATAAGAAACTAGGGTTTGATTCTAAACAGAACGTAGTTAAGAAGAGTTCTAATCAGAAAATCGACTGAAAATAAATTCAATAATAATAATAGACCGTCTACATAAGAGTTATATAATCCTTTTTATACTAATACGGTTTCTTGGCTAAGAATCCTAGGGTTTCTTGGCTAAGAATCCTGAAGAAAGATACTTTAAATCCTAACCCTCAACTATAAGGAAACCATCTAACGTCTAAAAATAATAAACTCAGCTAAAAGAAAAAAAAAGACAAGAAATTATTTATGCTCCTGCATCAATCTTCCCGGGTGAAGAAGAGTTGAGCATAGTAGGGAAAACTTTCAAAAATTCTTCATAGATTCCTGGGTCAATCCTCTTAAGTTCCTCTTCTGCAATCCAAGTACTTTCGCTAGCTGGTTTGCCCAACCATTTGACGAGTACCCGATTGTATTGAATGCCTCTCCTTGAAACAGCTTGCTTAATATCCAACACATCTTCAATCACTTCTGCTGGTCCTTTAGAAAGCTCTGCCACCTGACGACCTACCTCAATAAATTCTCCATCGAACCCATCATAAGAATGTAAATCAGCGACATTGAAGATTGGACTGATATTCAAATATGCAGGAAGTTCTAGTATATAAGCATTTGAACTAATTTTCTTCAATATTTTGCACGGACCAAACTTCCTTGACTTGAGCTTGTGGTAAGTACCCTTAGGGAATCGTTCTCGCCTCAAATGTACCAAAACTAGATCTCCTTCTTCAAAATTCTGAACTTCGCTTGATGATGATTGGTACATTTGTGGCATATGAGTCGTTACTTGCACTAATTGCATTCCTTACTTCCTCGTGAACGTTCCTTATATGTCCAGCAAAGGCTTCTCCATCATCACTCACTCGAGTATTTTGTGGTAGTGGAACTAGATCAAGCACATGTTGTGGATGAAATCCATACGCTGCCTCGAAGGGGGTCTTCTTCGTAGTTCTATTAACTGAATTGTTATAAGCAAACTCAGCTTGGGGTATAATTTTATCCCAAGTTTTAACATGATTACCAACAAGGCATCTCAACAGGTTACCCAAACTGCGATTAACAACCTCTGTTTGTCCATCTGTTTGTGGATTACAAGTGCTAGAATATTTCAGTTGAGTACCCAATTTCTTCCACAAAGTCTTCCAAAAGTGTCCCACAAACTTGACATCCCTATCAGAAATGATAGTAGTTGGAACACCATGTAGCCTAACTACTTCACGGAAGAATAGATCAGCAACATGAGTTGCATCTGAAGTCTTAGAACAAGGAAGGAAATGTGCCATCTTAGAGAATCGATCCACTACAACAAAGATAGAATCGTAACCTTTAGAAGTCTTTGGTAACCCTAGCACAAAATACATGCTTAAATCAACCCAAGGGAGTGTTGGGATCGGAAACGGGGTGTATAGACCAGTATTTTGCGAATTTCCTTTACCCATCTGACAACTACGACATCTTTTCACCATTAGCCCAACATCTTTAGCCATCTTTGGCCAATAATAACGATCAGACACCATTGCCAAAATTTTGTCTCTTCCGAAATGGCATCCTAACCCATTACCATGCAACTCCTGGATTAGGTGTTCACGTAACGAACCTTCTAGAATACACAATTGGTTACCCTTAAATAAGTAGCCATCATGCATCCTATACGGATGGCGAAGTAGTGTTTCTGAGTTTCTAAGATCAGCAACAACTCGACTGAAAAACGAATCAGTTGTGTACTGATTTTTCAGGTTCTCAAAGCATGTCACTTGAGTATGCATCACTGTTAAAATCAGAGATTTTTCAGGTCCTCAAAGCATGTCACTTGAGTATGCATCACTGTTAAAATCAGAGAACGCCTACTTAATGCATCAGCCACCTTGTTTGACTTACCTGTTTTGTACTTAAGTGAGAATGCGAATCCTTGAAGATAACCGCTCCACTTGGCATGTCGAGGATTGAGTTTTTTTTTAGAGTTCAAGTACTTGAGTGCTTGATGATCAGTGTATATCACAAACTCTTGGCAAGCTAGGAAGTGTTCCCAATGACGAATAGCTTGCACTAATGCATAAAACTCTAAGTCATATGTTGAATAACGACGCTTTGCATCCGTTAGCTTTTCACTATGGTAAGCTATTGGTCTGCCCTCTTGACTAAGTACACCTCCTATATCCACATGTGATGCGCCACACTCTATTTCAAAGATCTTTTCGAAATCCGGTAAGGCAAGAACCGGTGCCTCCGTCAACAACTTCTTGATCTTCTCAAAGGCAAGACTTGCTGATGCTGACCAACTGAAGGTAGTTCCCCTTAGACATTCAGTAATTGGAGCCATCACAGCACTGAAATTCTTTATAAATCTTCTGTAGAAGGATGCCATACCATGAAAACTACGAACATCAGTAATAGATTGTGGTGTTGGCCATTCCCTTATAGCTGCGACCTTCGCTGGATCAACTTGTAATCCCTCGAATGAGACTATGTAGCCAAGGAACACAACCTTGTCGCACAAGAAGGAACATTTCTTCATGTTGACATAGATTTTCTCCTTATCAAGAGCTTCCATGACTTGGTTCAAGTGGAACAGATGCTCTTCCCTAGTTCGACTGAATATCAATATATCATCGAAGTATACAACAACAAATTTTCCTAAGAAAGGCTTTAATACCTCAGTCATAACTCTCATAAAGGTGCTAGGCGCATTGGAAAGTCCAAAAGGCATAACTAACCACTCATATAGTCTGTCGGGAGTTTTAAATGCCGTCTTCCATTCATCACCGCTTCGCATCCTGATTTGATGATACCCACTCCGCAAATCCAGCTTGGAGAAAAACTTAGAACCAACTAACATATCATCTAAACGAGGAATTGGGAACCGATACTTGACTGATATTTTGTTGATCGCACGACTGTCCACACACATCCGCCATGAACCATCCTTCTTTGGAGTAAGAAGTGCTGGGACAACACATGGGATTTTACTTACTCGCACCAGCCCCTTGTCCATCAGATCATCTACTTGTCGTTGAATTTCTTCTCTTTGTTTTGGTTGCATTCTATAAGCTGGAAGGTTCGGTAATGAGCTACCAGGCACCAAACCAATAACATGTTGAATGCTTCTCATTGGTGGAAGTCCCTTTGGCAACTCATCGGCAACCAGATCCTTAAACTTCATCAACAATTGCTGAATTTCAGTTGGAAAATCACCAAACTCCCCATCTAGTTCTTCATTCACACTCCTTCCAACCAAAGCGTAGATAATCCCTGATTCTTTGCTCTCAGCTTCAAATTTTTGGGTTGTTAATATATCTCTCCATTTGTTGTTTTTCTGACTGTTTTCAACTTCTTCTTGGAGTGGATGTAGAGTAAACTTTCTTCCGTCTTTCCGAAAAGTGTATGTGTTGCCCTTTGTAAGGTGGACCATATCTTTGTCATATAACCATGGCCTACCTAACAAGATGTGGCAGACATCCATAGGCGCAACATCGCACCATGCTTCATCTTCAACGTCGTTACCCATAGTAAACTTGACTAGGCAACGCAATGTAACAGGTACGTACCTTTCTTTCTCAATCCAAGCAACCTTGTATGGACTAGGATGTTTTTCTGTTGGTAGTTTTAACTTCTCAACAGCTTCCTTGGAGACGATATTCGCACTGCTCCCCCCATCCAAGATAACATTGCAGACCTTTTTGCCGCAAAAAACGCGAGTACGAAAGACGCTCAGCCGCCTCCAATCTTATTTTTCCACATTAGGTGCTTCCAATAGCCATTGCAAAACCAGGAAATATCCTTTTACGGGTAAAACATCGATATTGTCCTCTTCATGGTCATCGTAGTCATCATATACAGGTTATGCATGTTCCTCATCAAATTCAGCTTCAGCAAAGTTCACCCTACGGTCAGGACAGACATAACTCATGTGACTACTGTCTCCACAAGTATAACAACGTGCCTGTGACCCGCTGTTAGATTTAGATGAGCCTGATCCAATGTTGCTTGGCGGCTGAAATCGTGAGTTTCTTCCCTTTTCAAACTTGTCAGTAGTATTATTTCTAGTATCACTCCTTACAGCAGCATTATTCCTTGGAGACGTTGCACTAGTTCGGCTTGTTATGTTCCGCCTCATGTTAGGACGTGATAACATCTTTTCTGCCATCAATGCATATTTACGCGCATCTTCTAGGGTAAACAAACGGACTACTCCCATCTCATCTCTTATGGATTGATTCAATCCTGACAGGTAATGAGATGTTAGTTTCTCATTAGTTTCATTCAAACCAACCCTTATGAGAAGGTTGTAGAATTCAGATGTGTACTCTTCCACCGTTAATCATGTTTGCTTCAAGTTGTGGAGTCGTTCGTACAACTCCATTGCATAATCAGCTGCTAAGAACTGCTTACGCAATTTCGACTTCATGTGCTCCCAAGTTCTGATCTTAGGTTTAGCTTGTCGAGCACGTTGTTCTTCCACTTGCTTCCACCATTGAAGCGTTGCACCTTTCAACTTCAACTTCACGAACAAAACTTTCCTCTCTTCTTTCATGGTTTTCCACTCAAAATAAGATTCTAGACTTGCTTCCCAATCTAGATAATCTTCAGCATGCATCTTACCAAAAAAATCAGCAACTTCAACTTTGATTCCTCCTCCATTCAAGTCTAGGGATTGAACCATCCTTGCTTCCAGTCCTCTAGCTTGGTTGTGAAAAGGATTCTCGTCACTTTCAGAATCACTATCATCATGACTACCTTCCGATAATTCATGACCCGGAATCTCTATATCGGCTTCCGCACGTTCATGTCGCTGGATTGTTCGAACAGTCCGCGATAAGTCTTGAATCATCCGCCTAAGTTCAGCAAGCTCTGCTTGTTGATTTCCGTTTCCTCTATCTCCACGACCTCCACCACGTCCAACCATGATGAAGAGAAAGACAAGTATAGGATCTCTTTGACTCGATACCAATTTTATGGCGCAGTAGATAGAAAAATAAGAAACTAGGGTTTGATTCTAAACAAAACGTAGTTAAGAAGAGTTCTAATCAGAAACTCGACGGAAAATAAATTCAATAATAATAATAGACCGTCTACATAAGAGTTCTATAAGCCTTTTTATACTACTACGGTTTCTTGGCTAAGAATCCTAGGGTTTCTTGGCTAAGAATCCTAAAGAAAGATACTTTAAATCCTAACCCTCAACTATAAGGAAACCATCTAACGTCTAAAAATAATAAACTCAGCTAAAAGAAAAAAAAAGACAGTAAATTATTTATGCTCCTGCATCACATTCTCCTTCATCTTTAGACCAGTCTGCTGGGTTATTATTCCATACAAGAATCCAGTCTTTAACATAAGGGAATGTAAGACCCGGGGGAAAGAATCCAATCTTCAGTTTGGTGTGCATATTCTCAACCTTTCAGTTATGTGTCTTGTAATTTATTCCCGTGCAAGAATATTCCATTTAAATTATGATCATGCCTGTGTGGGTATATTCTACATGTTTTAGTTCAATTGTTGATATTCTATACGTCTTAATTCAAATAACGATCATCAGCCTTGGCTATACATTTTTAATTTACTTTCACTTTTGTGCAGGTAAATAAGAGGTGGTGACTTTGATAAGGGAGCATTCAATCTAGCTAATTACAGACGGTTAACAATTAGTTTTAGTTCAAGCTCTAGAGTGATTACAGTTATACTTACCACATCTTCTTTGATCTCCACTATTTGGCAAACCATAACAATCATGTTTGTGTCTTTAAATTCTAATTTCTGGTATTCCCTGAGTTTCTACTATGGTAGATTTCTGTTTTAGTTCCCTAAATTTTTGATGTGGGTCAATGTTATTGTTTCTGGCATCGATGGAGCAATTTGGGTTGGGTGTGGTCGACTGGGGTGGGGAGTTCCGAAGTGCAAATTCAGGTGAATTTTGAAACTCGGATCCAGCTGGAACTCCTCGTGGGTTCTTTCAAAGTTTATATAAACTTGGTGACTTGTTTGTATCTTGTATACTGCCTTTGTGTCATTAGTTGTTACTGTGATGGACCCTGATGCCTGGTCAATGCATCTGCAATGGACTTGGCAATGAAACCGCTTTCCTTCATTTTTTTTTTTCTCTCCTGTTTCTGAAGTTGAACTATTGAAGAATGTGATGGCCCTATTGCCAATATAAAGTGAATCTACAATATGCATTCGGTTAGAGTGCCAAATGGTATATGCGAACCCAGAAAACTCGAAACTCAACTCAATTTGTGTTTCCCCGTAAAAAAATCCCGTGGTTGCCCATCCTTCCATTTTATGCTCATTTTGTTATTGCTCGGATAGTTCTATCTTCAAATCCACTGTTGCACTTTTTCCATTTGGCTTTAACCTTCCAAGCAAATCAATGTAGGATGTCAGATTCCATTGGACCTGTAGGCTGTAGCTCCTATAAAACCTTAGTACCTTACTATGTTTTGCAAATGACCCCCTAGCAAAATAAAATTTATAAATTTAGTCCACCTGGTCCATTGGGTTAGTCCACCAAGTCAAAGTAATTTATTTAGTCCACCACTTAAGCCCAACTGTCTCACTTTCCAAAGTTCAATCGCTGGTTAGTTTACAGAGTGAGAATAGAGAGAAGACGAGAGCCGAGCCGAGAGAAACAGTTTAAGGGGGTGGTGAATGCAAGTGTTAATACCTCAATTGTTTCATCCCGTTACTTCAAATTTTGAAAAAATTGCTTTCCTAATATTGATACAATGATATTGCTTTCCATTGATTATTGAAATTGTCTGTAACTAGTTAGCATCTAGGGTTTGAGTTTTATAAAGAAAATTGAAATTGTCAAGTTTCGCTCCGATTTGTGCGCGCGTCTTTGCCAGTATTTTCTTGCGAAAAATTGAGTGAATCGAATGGAGCGATCTTTAAACCTATTGGATGAAACCCTAGTTCATATTCCTTCTTCCAAAGGGAGAGTTATTCTGATAGAAGATCAAGTTGAGACTAGTGGAGCTTTTGTTCTTCATCACCTCATCAAGCGTTCTCTTTCCATTGAATCTTCTGAAATCGTTATCTTTGTTGCTCTTTCGAAGCCTTTCTCTCATTACGACCGCATCTTAAGAAAACTGGTAAGCTCTTTACTCTTTCTATATCTATAAATCTTATAGAAATCAAACAATTTCGCTGTCATTAATGGAATTTCACTATTGTGTTGTTTGATATCAGGGATGCAACTTGGTCGCACAGAGAGAAAATGGTAAATTCATATTCATCGACATGCTTAAGCTGGAATGTCCAGGTAAATTCCATTTACTAGTTTATCATAACCAACAGTGTTGCATTCTAAGGTTATAGTCCCAGATAAGTCCAGGGTCTGTATGTGTGTAACTTTTTCCGTTTCTATAGAAACGAGCCACATTGTCAATTTTTATACCCTTGAAATGTCAACACCACTAATGTGTATGAAATTTGACTTTGATTTGTTTCATTGATAGATGGAGATGAAGGAAATGGTGTTGGAGGTGGACTGATTGATTTGTATCAAAAAATCCAGAAATCCGTGGAAGTCAATGCATCGACTTCACCTGAACTAAATAGATGCATAACCGTTATGATGGATGATTTATCTCTTTTAGAAGTGGCTGCTAAAGGATCTTCAACTTATGTCTTAGATTTTCTGCATTACTGTCACACCTTAACTTCGGAAAATGTAAGTCTTTGTGGCAATCCCCATTTTTTCTTGTTTATTGATCATATCTGTCAACTTTCTTCGCTCCTGCTTTCTTTCCCATTAGTAACAATACTCTTCCACTCATGTCCCCTCAGGGTTGTTCTTTAGTTGTATTGAATCACAATGACATTTATTCAAGCAAGATGGGCCCGACACTTATTCTACAAATGGAATACCTTGCCGACGTAGTGGTAAAGGCAGAGCCTTTGGTGACTGGTTTGGCTACTGATGTCCATGGACAGGTATTATCATCAAAGGTCTAAACTATTTTTTTAAAACAGTTGCTTTTGCAGTCCCTTATTCTATACATTGTTGGAGTGTAAAGGCTTGCGTTACCAGAAATTTTCAACTATTTGATTTTATTCTGAATTTTGGATAGCATCTCCTTTCCTACTACAGCTCACGGTTCTGAACAAGGGAGCTATCGATGAGCACGGGGGTGTAAGAAGCAAGTTGCACAATTTCCACTTTAAGGTTAAAGAAAATAGCGTTGAGTACTTTTACCCTGGAAGTCGGGCTTAAACAATGGAGCATGGCATTACATGTTAACAATGTATAACTGATTACGTTATTAGGTTTTGGAGATGATCTGTTCTGTTTTTCAGTGCCGATGATTTAACAATGTATAACTGATTACGTTTATTCTTCAACAAAGATGATTTAAAATCGGAGCATCGGCATTATATGTTTGGAACTTTAGCATATGCGGTTGTTATTACTGCAGGTGTTTGTCAAAATGTATCGGCATGGCATGGTGGTTTGACTGATGTTATTAGGAGGATATTGCTGCCGTAAAATCAATTAACTGATAATTAGATTTGTATTTTTTATACATCTTGGAAACCTCCGTTCTTATGGAATGTATATATTTTTAAATTATGGAGATCTTAATTTGTGTTCAAAGATCTATTGATCTGCTTCTCTTTTCTTTGATGTTTATTTTCACCCTACAACTGTAGTAAATAGAGGCTGAACTCAAGAGGGGGATGTGTATCCTTCAGTATTTGATCCACGTCATTGTTGTATTTCGTGAAGTCCATGTCGCGGGGCACACTTTTCTGTGTTGGATAATCTGAAAAGTCACTGTACATTTGGTGTATACACATAAGAAATGTGAGTGCAAATTTTACATTTGATTGTTTTATCTTGGTCAATGTAAGGCATCAAGCCAGTGAGTGGTCTTGAACTCAAGTACAATCAAGCTGGCAACATCGAGAGAAAGTTCCATTCAAATAAGTGCAATTCCAAACGAGTTTTTCCACTATGGTAAAACACTTGGCGTTAGATAAACAAGCGCGCAGACGTAAGACAAACACTAGAGATCGTAGGTAAATCATCAGCGTTGGAAGGAGCAACGCTGGCGCTAAAGGATTCAACGCGGCGATCGAGCATATAACGCTGGCGTTTCTCGCGAAAACGCAAACGGGTAGTTTTTTTAAAATTTGAAATTCACTTTTTACCTCTATAAATTACCATCAATTTTAAACAATTCACTCACACCAAAATTCATTTCTCTTGAATTTTCTCTTCTAAAATCTATTTCTCAATGGCTGAAAAGGCGATCACACTTTTTTGCGATGCAAAACTTGAAGCTGTTATTTCTAAGGTATGTGGGAGTTTTAAAAAGATTGAAAATTGTAGCTCTCCGCTCCGCTTACGTGGCAGGGGGACTGAGAATGCGATTTTTTTCTAGAAAATTTTGAAATCTCTCCATGAATATCATCGATTCACCTCCTTCCTCTTCGCCTTTGATTTCTAATTTGAGGTCTTTAATCACTTCTCCTTCATCCGAGACAGTGAATAATCTTAGTTTTGTTGATTTTCCTCAACTTTCTGCTCCGGTCAATGATTCCATCATCGAACCTTCAAAGCCAGCAAGTTGGAAATCGGTCTTGACCCAGGAGAAGATGACCTTTGTAGGTCATACTACTGGTAAGTTGTTCTATCATAAACCTAATTTGACTAATGAGAAGAAAAAACTAGTTCTTTCTTCAACTGATTTTCAAGAAGAAATTAGGGTTTCTGAAAAAAAATTGGTTGGGTTCTTCGTGGGTAGTCGACTCGATTATCATATTGTTGAATCAGAGATGAAGAACATATGGAAACCCATTGGAGGTTTTTGATTGACCATTAATGGGGGTAATACATTCCTATTTGAATTTGACCTAGATGAAGATAGAAATTTTGCGATAGAAATCGGTTCTGTATTTATCACAAAGCGATTATTCTTAATCCGTCCTTGGGACCTTTTTATTAAACAAGATATTCAAGAGATAAAGACCATTCCAATTTGGTTAAATTTGATGAACATCCCAATTCACCTGTGGAATGAAAAGGGTATCAGTATGATTGCTAGTGTGCTAGGTATTCCTCTTCTTGCTGACCAACACACTTTATCTAGGACTCGTATGAGTTTTGCTAGAGTCTGTGTTGAGATTACAGTCGATTTTGATTATCCTACTAGTATTCCTGTTTCTTTTGATGCTAAAGACTTTGAAATGAAGGTAGAATACACTTGGAAGCCACCGAGATGCTCATCTTGTATTTTTTTTGGTCATTCCAACGGAAAATGCACAACAACTAACAAAGTCATGAAGAAGATGGGGGCTTCTAAAAAGTCTAACAGTATCCAAGGAATGAAGAAGACTAAAGAACATAACTTTGGGGTGAATGATAAAGATGGTGCTGCTATGGAGAAAAATAGTGTTGAAACTGTTGATCAAAGCATATTATTCCAGGTACCTAATGAGAATGGAGCTGGAGTTCTGGAAATGGTTTCCCCAAATCCTTCAAAATGCTATATGAGAAGGTCTAAAATATCTGGGGCAGATGGTAAGTTAGAAGATTTGTCTAATGGGCAAGGGGAGGACGCTCCTAAGTCAATTAGGATTGAAAGTGCAGGCAATGAAGAAGCTTTTGAACAAGAAAAGGTCCTCGATGAGTGGGTTTATTTCAAAAAAAAAGAAAGACACCGGTAAAAAGAAAACAGAAAAGCACTCACAGAATCTCGCAACTCAACCGGCTGCGGATGTTGCAAGCACCTCATCTTTTGATCCAGCTATTCCCCTTGGTTTTGAATCACATAACAGGTTTCATGGTATTGAAGAAGAAGAAGAACAACAACAAGAACAAGAAGAAGAAGGGGAGGTAGCCTCTTCACAGTTAGTTTTGAAAGATTCAAAGGTAAGCTCCGCAAAGCAGTCATTGTCCAAGCCAGTTATTGGAATTGGTATGAAATTGAGTATGATATCCAAAGGTATAGGTTCAAAAAAGAAAAAGCTTCCTAAATTTAAAGCGCCTTATAACAAAGTCTCGGCAGATAAGCTCGTGGATTATGGATCTTTATGGGGCTTAGAATTTCCACCTGTGAAGGCTAACCGTGAAGAAATGTTCAACAATCTCGCGAACAACCACGATGATCTAATAATAGAAGATGTTGGCATGGGATAACTGTTTTTAGGCAGTGATCCACTTAGTAGCTTGCAAGTTGCTCCTTTTGTTAAGCTTTGCTTTTTGGTTGTAGGTTTTTCGCCCTTTGTTTGTTGTTTCCGCCCGCACACGGCTTGTGTGCTTTTCAATCTATTATTTTGATCGATCAAAAAAAAAAAGATTGAAAATTGTAAGAGGGGAGTGCAAGTTTTTGAAGTTGCTCCAAGAAAATGTTCTGCTAAAAGGCAAAGAAGATCTCCAGTTTTGAAAGTTAACAATCAAAAATCCAAAAACAAAGGCGAAATTGTCAAAGAGAGCATTGAATGGAAGAAACGTCAAATGAAGATAAACAGGAGGCCAAAACTTGTACTTGATTTTTATTGAAGTTGTTAGTACGTTTTATTATTGCATAAGTTTATATCTTGTAAAAGAATTGGCATTAATGAACGAAAATAGTTTAGGTTTTAAAATAGATATTTCCACTTCAGATTAAGCGAAATTTATTATAATTTGAACTTGCAAATCAAATCCACAATAAAAACATCAAACTACATCAAATCCAGCGACATTCTCTCTGTAGAGTTCATAGTATTCAAAATTCTTAAACTCTCTTCCGCTTTCTTCAGTAAACTTGGTCCGAGCGATGGTTTTCTGTAAAACATAGAAAAAACAAGTTCAGATATTTATAATGCAGTTGATCAGTGAGGAAAAAGGGAAGATACTCACCAGTTCTTTGTTGGATAATCCGGAAGCTACTGTGAACCATTCACAAAACTTCTATATAATGTTTGACTTCCTTAGTGATGAATACAATTTTTAGTTCTAGGCTCTTACTGTTTCTTAAGGCTTCGTTCCGCGATGCTACAAATTTCCCAATACTCTTTCCCAGAAATTATTATTGTTCTAGGCTCTTACTGTTTCGGACCTAACTCAGGTAGAACCGTTTGCATACTAGTATGCATACTTGGTTCCCGGGCTTTAACAGTTAAAACTGTTTGCAAACTTGGTTTCCGGACCTGAATCATACCACAACAGTTTGCATACTGGTATGCATACTGTGCTATATCCATACATGGTTAATTGTTCTAAACTCCCATTTTAATCATTGAAACATCCTTAGAAGACTACAATAGCTGTCTCACACAAACTATTAGCTTATAAGTATTTTTCAAGTGATCGAATGATCAATATGAAACATTCTGAATCGACATCAAATGACTGTCTCACACAAATCATGTCAAGGCAATTTTCACCTGATCATCTTAATTTTGACTCATTATTTAGTTTCCAACATATAAATTGTTTCCAACTAAACTCGTCAAGAATAATGATGAACGTAGATAAAGCAAAAAACTTCCAACACATATTTCGAGAAAGATATAAGCGAGTTAAACTCAGCTCGAAATATCAAATGTGTATAATGTAAAAGTCTATATAGCTATATGACATAGTCTCAATAGGAGATAGAATAGAATAGACTTCTGAGTGATAGATAAGTTTTAGTCTCCACATACATTTTATTGATGAAGTTCCTCCAATCTCTCCTCAGGAGATCTTCGTCTTCAATCGATGAACGCCATGAAGTATAAAGCTCAACTACATATTCTACCCTAATCCGAGACATAGCTATAAGTAGACTAGAAATTAAGACTTATAGTTTTGATCACCTAAACTTGACAAACAAGCTTGAGATAACAACGCTTGCGAGTTCGACCGAGCAGTGCTCTAACGTTACATAATATAAGTTCGCAAATGTATGATTTCATTTCTAGTTTTATGGGTTTATTGCTTGATTTACTGTACTTGTTCCTGAATCTTGAGACCTTTCTTTTAGATTTGGTCATGTGGGTTGTTGTTGGAGGTCTATTTATTTTTTGCCTCATGGGTGATGATAAACTGCTTTTCCAGCCTGCAAAAAAGTTTAAACATATTTTCCGTGGAGCTATAACATCTTCCAGCTGAAGATGTTATGGTTGTGAATACAAAGCATGTATTGAGTCGAAGTAGTTAACTTGTATATGAAGTTTATGTATAGCTTGTGTAGCAAGTCTGTCATATAAGGAAACCCTGTAGGGTTTACCTCTTTACCTGTATATGTGTTTTGTATAAATAGAATGAGACATAACACTTTTGTGTTGTGCCAGAATATTATAGAATCCACTTGGTATCATCCTACCTTCCGCCTTAGTTAAAAAAAAAACCTAGCTTCCGCCATGGCTACTGGTTCTTCTTCTTCTACCTCTCTTGTCACCTCTTCTTCATCTTCTCCCTCTCTGTTTTACCCACCCACTATTTCTTATCATTCTATATCTGTTAAACTCGACTCCAACAACTATTTTCTTTGGCTTACTCAGATAACTCCGCTTCTTCGTGGTTATAAACTATATGGCTATATCGACGGCACTATACCTTGTCCTTCACCTACTCTTCCTCTTCCCAATGATGCTGAAGATGGTGCTATTGCTCCCTCTAATCCTTCTTATATTCATTGGATTGAACATGATTCTTCTCTTCTAGGTTGGCTTATTAAATCTCTTACCCCTGGTGTGATGGGTCGTGTGGTTGGTTTAACAACCTCACGTGCTGTTTGGCTGGCTTTGGAGGGATTTCTTGCCTCTAAAGATAGTGTTCGACAACTAAAAAGAGATCTTCAAAAACTCCAGAAAGGTTCACAGACGTTAGCAGAATATATTCTGCAGGTTAAACAATTATGTAATTCTCTCGCTGATGTCGTTGAACCATTATCTGATGTTGCACAAGCTGAAGCTGTTCTCAATTGATTAGATAACTCTTATGATCCAATAGTGGATGCTTTAACAACTGTTATCTCTACTCTTTCTTTGGATCAATTTTATGCTCATCTTCATGCCTTCAATATGCGCATTGAAGAACATTCATCTATTTTAAACTAGCAACATGTTGCGAATATTGCCTCAGCTAATCGTCGGTCTTCTACAACGCACCATGAAGAATCTTCTTCCAACAACTCATCTGGTCAGACTCGTCAGCAATTTTCCCAGGACTCTTCATCTCAAAGGCCCGGAGGGTCTCGTCGCTTTGGTCCTTGCCAAATTTGTAAGGGAAAAAATCATAATGCAACACATTGTCGTAATCGTTTCAACCGCAATTTTAATGCTCCAACAAGTACTCGTCCTTCGAGCTCCACAGCTTACATAGCCATGCCAAATCATATGCCACCTCTTTTGCATTCGCCTCCAATACCTCAAGGTTGGGTTCCTGATAGCGGGGCTACAAATCATCTCACTGCAAATCTTGGCAATCTTAATCTAAGTCACGAATATGATGGTACTGATCAAATTCGTGTTGGTAATGATAATACTCTTCTTATAGCTCATGTTGGTACAACTTCATTTGTTCATAATTCTCGATGTTATGTCCTAAATAATCTTTATCATGTTCCGTCGATTACTACAAACTTATTGTCTGTTTCTCAATTCTCTAAAGACAATAATGTATTTTTTGAATTTTACCCAACTTATTTTGTTGTCAAGGATCAGCGTACGGGAACGGTTTTACTCCACGGAAAGAATAAAGATGGTCTCTATCAATTTGAACCGCTACGAGAGATTTCACCGGTGGATCTTCATTCTATTTCTCTTCCGCTTTGGCATCAGCGTTTAGGCCACCCTATGTTACGTACTGTTAGTCGTGTCGTGTCTCTTCACTCTCTGCCAGTTGATTGCAATTCAGTTTCTTTTTGTCATTCGTGTCATGTTAGCAAAAGTCATAAATTGCCTTATCAGCGCAGTACAACTATTATCAGTGAACCTTTGGGTCTTATTGTTTCTGATTTATGGGGTGCAGCTCCAGTTTTATCTAATAAAGGTTATCGTTATTATTTGCTACTCATGGATGTCTTTACTCATTTTACTTGGATTTTTCCATTAACTCGCAAAAGTGATGCTCTTCCCGCGTTTATAGTGTTTAAACTTAAACTTGAAAATTTTATGGGTAAGAGAATTAAGGTTTTCCAATCCGATAACGGTGGTGAATTTAAGAAATTCACTCCTTATCTCAATTCTCAAGGTGTATTTCATCGTTTTAGTTGTCCACACACCTCCGCACAAAATGGTATTGCTGAGCGTCGACATCGTCATATTGTCGAATCTGGTTTAGCTCTTCTTATTCATGCCAATGTGCCTTTATCTTTTTGGGTTGAGGCATTCACTACCAGTTGTTTTCTTATCAACCGTTTACCTCGTGACCGCTCCCAATCCAAGTCTCCATATGAACTTTTGTTTAGCAGTGTTCCGGATTTTCTATCTCTTCGTGTTTTCGGTTGTTTGTGCTATCCATATTTGTGTCCATATGCAGCCCATAAATTAGCTCCACGGTCTCTTCCTTGTGTATTCATTGGTTATAGTTCTTCTGATCACAAAGGTTACATGTGTCTCCACATTCCAACTGGTCGTGTGTACATCTCTCGCCATGTTCGTTTTGAAGAGACTGTTTTTCCATATTCTGACGGAGGTAATACTGAACCTGCACACTTGGATCGTCAATCATTAAATTTTTTACCTAGCCCGGTAATTAATTCCACCTTACCGTTGCTACCCACTCCTGTGGTTGCTACTTCTGTATCCCCAACACATTCAACACCATTACACACTCTTACTTCACGTATTTCAAGCCCATCCCCACCATTACTACCAACCCCTACTACTTCCATATCACCAGCACATGCAGTTTCATTACCCACTTCTATAAATTCCCCTTCCCATTCAAATTCAGTACCCTTAACTACTGATTGTGATCCAATCAATGTTGTTCCTCCATTAGATACTGGTCCCACTCACCCGATGGTAACCCGTAGTAAAGATGGCATTTTTAAGCCAATTAATAAAATGTGTTTATCTGTGTCTAAGCATCCCTTGCAGATTTCAACTGATGAAGAGCCTACTTGCTTCTCCCAAGCAAATTCTAAGCCTATTTGGCGTGGTGCTGTGGTTAAGCAGATAAATGCATTGATTGAAAATGGGACGTATACACTAGTTCCTCCCGAACCCAACATGAATGTCGTCGGTTGTAAATGGGTTTTCCGTATTAAACGTAAAGAATATGGATCAATTGATTGTTACAAGGCTCGTCTTGTGGCCAAGGGGTTTAACCAACAAGAAGGTATTTATTTTACGGAGACATTTAGTCCCGTTGTGAAGCCATGTTCTATTCTTATTATTCTTTCTCTAGCATTGCGTTTTAATTGGCCTCTTCGACAACTAGATGTACAAAATGCATTCTTACATGGTTATTTACAAGAGAAAGTTTATATGAAGCAACCTTCGGGCTTCACCGATCCTTCTCATCCCGATTATGTGTGCAAGTTGCATAAATCGCTATACGGTCTCAAGCAAGCGTCAAGGGCTTGGTACTCACTACTTAGTACATTTCTCAATCAAATTGGTATTAAGGCTTGTGTTTCAGATTCTTCACTGTTATTTAAGAAAACAAATGCATATTCAATATACATACTGGTATACGTGGATAATATCATTGTGACTGGCTCCAACTCTGATGTTGTTCAATCTCTTATACATCAACTTGGCTCTACATTTGCGATTAAAGACTTGGGTTCATTAGATTATTTTATTGGCATTGAAGTATTGCCCCACAAGGATGGTCTCTTTTTAACTCAGCGAAAATATGTTACTAAATTGTTGCAGCGTACTAAGCTTGATGGTGTTAAGCCTGTCTCTACTCCTTTAGCTACATCGACTAAACTTTCCCAAGAAGGTAGTTCAAAGTTTCATGATCCATCTCTTTATCGCAGTATCGTTGGTGCCTTACAATACTTGTCTTTCACTCGTCTGGATATTGCTGTTTCAGTAAATAAAGTGTGTCAATTTATGCACAATCCTACTAATGATCACTGGCTGGCTGTCAAGCGAATATTGAGGTATTTAAAGTCGACACACTCTTTTGGTTTGCTACTCAAACGTCCTTCTAATTTTGATCTCTATGCCTACTCGGATTCCGATTGGGCTGGATGTGTTGATTCTCGCCGATCTACGAGTGGATATTGTATATTCTTTGGTGGTAATTTAATCTCTTGGAGTGCTCGAAAACAAAAGACGGTTTCGAGATCTAGCACCGAGGCAGAGTATCGAGGCCTTGCAATTGCGACAGCTGAACTAATATGGATCCGGTCTCTATTATATGAGTTAGGAATTCCCTTTAAACCTCCTATCCTATGGTGCGACAACCTTAGGGCTACTTACTTGACTGCGAATCCAGTGTTCCATGCTCGTACAAAGCATATAGAGATCGACTATCACTTTGTACGTGAACGAGTAGCTCGTCGTCAACTTCTTGTTCGCTTTATCTCAACTAAGGATCAACTTGCTGATATATTTACTAAAGGTCTTGGTAATCCACGGTTTTCTTTCATTCGAAACAAGTTATTCGTCGTTAATCAGCAGCCGTTCAACTTGACGGAGGGTGTGAATACAAAGCATGTATTGAGTCGAAGTAGTTAACTTGTATATGAAGTTTATGTATAGCTTGTGTAGCAAGTCTGTCATATAAGGAAACCCTGTAGGGTTTACCTCTTTACATGTATATGTGTTTTGTATAAATAGAATGAGACATAACACTTTTGTGTTGTGCCAGAATATTATAGAATCCACTATGGTTGTTAGTGTGAATATGGTTGATATTCTTTGGCAGAGAATCAATCAAAGCATATCATTGAGCAACTAGTAACTCCATAGAATTTAATGTTGGAATTAATTACAATAATCGAATGCAAATGGGAAATAATACTTAGATTACACTGAAAGTAGTAACAAATAACTCAATAAACTTAGTAGAGGCACGTATGAGATACGCTGAGCTAAAGGTAATATTGCCTGCTACTCCTCTGAGATGCTATAGCAATTTACAAATTACCTCCAGGATACAACTACTGTTAGTTCTCCTCTATGTGTAGCATACACAGAGAGAACCCTTAGAACTTGGCAGCAAAAAAAAAAAATAGAACACTCATAGATATGGTAAATGCTATGTTGACAAGTTCAGGGTTATCTTCGAACTTGTGGGGGGAAGCTATCCTCTCTGCTTGCTATATTTTGAACCGAGTTCCATTTAAAAAATCTGATAAAACTCCTTATGAATTATGGAATGGTAAACAACCTTCGTATGCATACTTTAAAGTGTGGGGGTGTTTGGCCAAGGTGGTCATTCCTCTTCCCAAGAAAACTAAAATAGGACCTAAAACAATCGATTGTGTTTTCTTAGGGTATCCTGAGCATACAATTGCATATAGGTTCATGGTCATCAGTTCTGACCATAATAACATTGGTCAGAACACCATATTGGAATCTAGAGATGCTGTGTTTTATGAACACATATTTATCCCCCACATGAATAATAAAACATATCGATAAAACACGATAAAACATAAGGCAACAAAATAGGCTAAGGTGTCCCAAAGATTGATCCTTAACTTAGTGAGAGGTTACCTGAACTGCTTGTTGATACGGTGAACGCAATGTCTTTAACCGCCAACAAAGAATGCAATTCAGAAATAACAGCCACACTTGATGCCTCAACCAAGAAAACAGTTGCCAAGCTCTTGCGGTTGTGCCCATTTTGGCCGTGGGCTAAAATCCGGACTTAATGAATGTCTCTAGAGAATCAGCTCATATTCTCATAGGGAAGCGGCCACACTTCCAACATCCACAAGGTGGGTCCATAAAGAGTGTCCTGCCACACCCCGCTTTAATCAAAGCCATGGAACCCATTAAGATCTCAAAGATCATCCTGTAAATCCTGCAGGCTGCACTATCACACGGTTACACCATAGGGAGGGACTAAGATAGTGCTTTCACAATATCACCATAAATTAGTTGTCTCATTGAACCTTGATCTTGGAAATCCAATCACAAGGTTGAGTATCCTTCATGGTGATTTATTCTATGAGCTTAAGTCCCATCCCCCTCGATGTGGATTTAACTTCCTCTCTCGGTAAACCTTTTGTCAAAGGATCTGCAAGATTATCTTTGGAATTTACAAAGTCTATCAAGATAATACCAGTAGAGAGTAGTTGTTTCACCGTCTTGTGTCTTCTACGTATATGTATAGACTTTCCGTTGTATACATTGTTCTTTGCGCAACCAAGAGCAGCTTTATGTCACAAAGGATGGCAATTGAAGACACAAAGCTTGGGCCAGAGTGGAATTCCTCCCGAAACATCGCATCCATTCGGCTTCCTCTCCAGCTTTTTCCAAGGCTATAAATTCGGACTCCATAGTGGATTTAGCTATACATGTCTGTTTGGTAGACTTCCATGAGACACACGCACCTCAAGTAAGAAGATGTACCCACTAGTAGACTTGCACTCTTCTGAGTCTGATATCCAGTTGGCATCACAATACCCTTCCAAGACAGACAGGATACTTCCCAAAAACTTAAGCAATAGTTTAAGGTCCCTCTCGGGTAACGTAAAACTCGAAGAGAGCATTCAGTGATCCCGCCTGGGTTTGCAAGTATACCGCTTAATCTACTCTCGAGTAAGCAATATCGTGTCTTATACAGTTCATCAAATACATAAGACTACCAATAATGCGAGAATACTCAAGTTGATCAATACCCTTACCCTTGTTCTTTTTCAATTTACAAGTGGGATCATAAGGAGTAGATGCAGGTTTAGTATTTTCATAATTAAATCTCTTTAGTACAGTTTCAGCATAATGAGATTGACTAAGACTAAATCCATCAGACATCTTTCTGATTTTCATCCCTAAGATTACATCAGTAGGGCCTAAGTCTTTCATGTCAAAATAATCTCTAAGCATGCTTTTAATGGTATTAATAATATCAAGGTTACTGCCTAATATGAGCATATCATCAACATATAGGCATACAATAACATGTGAATCATTAACAGATTTAATGTAAACACATTTATCAGATTCATTAACCTTGAAGCCATTAGTTATCATAACATGATCAAATTTTTCATGCCACCGTTTAGGTGCTTGTTTTAAACCGTCTGAGATTTGTTCAACTTGCAAACTTTGTTTTCACAACCTTTTACAATAAATCCTTCAGGTTGGTCCATATAAATTTCTTCATTAAAATCACCATATAAAAATGCGTTTTAACATCCATCGATGTATATGCAAATCATAAATTGAAGCTATAGCAATCAACATCCTAATCGAGGTGATTCTAGATCTTTGGTGAATAAGTATCGAAGAAATCTAATCCTTCCTGTTGTCTATAGCCTTTAGCTACCAACCTAGCTTTATATTTATCTATAGTTCCATCTTTCTAAGTTTCCTTTTGAACACCCATTTGCAACCTATGGATTTACTTCCGTGAGGCAAGTCTACAAGCTCCCAAGTTTCGTTTCTTTGAATGGACTCCCATTCATTTAATGAAGCTTCTTCCCGAAAGGAGCTTAGAAGTCATAGCTTCCTTGTAGGTTTGGGTTCAGACTCTACCGTAAGAGTCAAAAATCTGGGCCAAAACTTGTTTCAGTTCTAACCCTCTTACTTCTTCTTGGTTCAGTCTCATACTCCAAAGTTGGAGTTTGACTATTCGATGGAACATCGGAGAGGTCATCATGGACCCTTTTCCGAGGTCCGGACTTTAAAGGAAATATGTGTTCATAAAACACAGCATCTCTAGATTCAATATGGTGTTCGACCAATGTTATTATGGTCGAATCGATGACCATGAACCTATATGCAATTGTATGCTCAGGATACCCTAAGAAAACACAATCGATTGTTTTAGGTCCTATTTTAGTTTTCTTGGGAAGAGAATAACCTTGGCCAAACACCCCCACACTTTAAAGTATGCATAAGAAGGTTGTTTACCATTCCATAATTCATAAGGAGTTTTATCAGATTTTTAAATGGAACTCGGTTCAAAATATAGCAAGCAGAGAGGATAGCTTCCCCCCACAAGTTCGAAGATAACCCTGAACTTGTCAACATAGCATTTACCATATCTATGAGTGTTCTATTTTTTCTTTCAGCTACACCATTCGATTCTGGTGAATATGGTGCAGTTGTTTCATGAATGATTCCATTATGTTTACAAAACTCACCTATGGGTATCACATACTCACCGCCACTTCGATCCCTAAGAGTTTTAATTTTAACTCCTTTTGGTTTTCTACTTCAAGTTTATAAAACTTGAAAGCCTCTAAGGCCTCATCTTTACTTCTAAGAAGATGAACCTGACAGTATCGTGAGTAATCATCTATAAAAGTGATGTACCATTTTCTACCACCTCTTGTTGGTGTTGATTTCAAATCTCCTAAATCCGAGTGTATTAATTCCAAAGGAACTGTTCTACGTTCAACACTTTTATTAAATGGTTTTCTTGCATATTTAGATTCAACACAGATTTCACATCTTTGTTTTTTATCAAAGTTTATTTTTGGTATGCAACCTAAATTAGCAAGTCTTTCTAGCGATTTGAAATTAACATGCCCAAGTCTATCATGCCAAACATGTGAGGAGTCACAAACATAAACAGAAGAAGATGCATTAACATTCAATTTCAAATCAGATACACTAAGCTTAATCATGTTATCGGTAACATAACCTTTTCCTACGAATTCACCATGCTTAGAAATCACAACAGTATTGGACTCAACAACAATTTTAAAACCTTTTCCTAGCAGGATGGTTTCTGAGATAAGATTTTTGCATATGTTTGGGACGTAGAATACGTCATTCAATGCGATAGTTTTTCCTGAAGTTAGCTTCAGTTCGACCTTGCCTTTCCCCACTACTTTCGCGGTGGAAGAGTTTCCCATGAACAGTTTCTCATCATCTCCTACTATGGCATAGGAGGAGAAAGCATTTCTGAATTTACAGACATGCTTGGTGGCTCCAGAATCAAGCCACCAGTCTCTCACATTAGTCATACTAGAGACAAGGTCGACTTGAGACACCATGCCGTGAAATATCCGAGTCCTCTACTATGTTTGCCTTATTTTTCTGTTTTGGATCATATTTGATCCTTTTAGGGGCCTTACAGTCTTTAGCCATATGTCCAGGTTTACCACAATTAAAACAGTCGCCTTTGATGGTGTGCTTAGTGACACCACCTCTAGGCTTAAAATTGTTACCACCGGGTTTTTCGACGTCATTACGTTTATTACCCATTTTGCTGGATTCTCCAGGGTTTTCTTTGAAGCAGCTTTATCGTCCAAAACATGAGCTTTGTTGGACATGTTTTTGCTCAAAGCATCATGCTCTTGTCCTTGCGCACATAAGCTCCTCAACCTGGATCTTTTTGCCAAGCTCCACCATGGTGATTTCACGAGTCTTGTGTCGCAGCCTCCTCTTGTATTCGCTCCATGAGGGTGTAAGCTTTTCAATCACAGCCGATACTTGTAGAGCTTCATCAAAAGTCATGCCTTCAGCAAGAATCTCGCTGATGAGGAGTTGAAGTTCGACGAACTGTTCTACCACAAGCTTTTAAGTCGGTCATATTGTATTCTAAGAACTTAGCCATCAAGAAATTCTTACTTCCAGCGGCTTCAAAGCATGATATTTTTCTTCTAGAGCTTCCCATAAATCAAAAGCATTAAAATCTTCTTTTGCATTATAGAAGTCATACAAGGAGTCATCAAGACAGTTAAGAATATGATTCTTGCACAAATAATTCTTCCTATTCCACCTGTCCAATTTATCTTCATTACCACGGCGATGAAGTTTTCTCGAGGTTTTTTCTAAAGCATATCCATCTAACCTTTGGTCGTTTAGGAAGAATAGCATTTTAGACTGCCATCTCTTAAAGTCCTTACCACTGAACTTTGGTGGTTTTTCTACAGTATTCTTTCCCATGTTCTTACAACAAAGAATATTACAAAGTATTACAATATTACAATAAGGCACGATATTACCTTTAGATTGTTGGAATTAATTACAATAATCGAATGCAAATGGGAAATAATACTTAGATTACACCGAAAGTAGTAACAAATAACTCAATAAACTTAGTAGAGGCACGTATGAGATACAAATGAGCTAAAGGTAATATTGCCTGCTACTCCTCCGAGATGCTATAGCAATTTACAAATTACCTCCGGATACAACTACGTTAGTTCTCCTCTATGTGTAGCATACACAAGAGAGAACCCTTAGAACTTAGCGCAAAAATGAAAAAACAAAAACACAAATCGAAACTACAACCAGTTTTAGGATAAATATAAAAACTAATTTATGTTTACAAAACTAATTTATTAAAAAGTTTACAGAACTAATTTACGTAAACAAAGAAGTAGTTATACAAAATTATGTTTCGTAAACTACAACTTGTTTAAGATAAGAACTCGATTTTTTGTTTTAGAAACTTAAAAAGAAATTGTTTCGAAAGCATAAGTAAAGAATAAGAATTTCGAAGAGAAGAGTTCTGAAAGGTATGGTTTACAAATGAAGTTTATAACTCGTATTTATAGCAAGAAAATGTTCGAACGTTGGAAGAGAATCCAAAGCACGACAGGCATCCGTGATTCACGCATCTCGAACGTTGCAAAAGTAAGGTAAAAAATCGCGTTAAAAGAACAAATGCACACGCATTCAAAATTTTCGAGATTCTTCTCGAGGAAAACAGTGTGTACTGGTGTCAAAAAACCGTGTGACACGCGTGAAAGAAGATGCTTCTCGAGGTCAGTCGGATATCCAAAACCGAGAAGGCAAAGAATAAAATTCTTTACATGTGTGGGAGAAGCGTGTGGTAAATTTCAGTAAAAAGAAAGGATGGGTCGGATACACCCACACCCACACCCACTCCCACGCCGAGCCGAGCACCGCGCGAACAGGAAAGGCAATAAGAAATGCAATAAGGTTTAGGCAACCTTGCCATAGTCTAGGGCTTTCCCCATACACAAAGGTCTAAAGACCCAAAGGGCCATGCCCTTAAGGCTAAACCAATGCTATTTAAGTCTAAAACTCTTAGTGTTTTAGTCTATATGGGACTAATGTTTTATTCATTCACATGAAAAAAACATCTAGGGAGCAATAGGTCTTGGGATCAAAACATGGTCCATGCATTTTTTGATTAAAACAAAACATTTTTTTTTTTTTCTAACATTTAATACCCTTGTTAAGGACGACGCGAAACTCAAACTGGGTTCTAAAAGTGGTACACGGCTGCATTTCCGATGCCGCAGCGGAACTGAAAAGGACATGCAAGATGACGCGACATGACCTTGCTTGGGGCCTAATTAGGTTTATCCCTTAATAATGGTGGGGATCAACAGAAAATGCATTGAACTCTTTTCTGGCATTATCGCTTTAAGTATATATGCCCTCAGTGTGCGCCACTACATAGTGTCAACTACCTTTTATTAATGTTAATCTACTTACATGATAAGGATGTTTTTACATGTATTTACTTAACCCACGGATCCATGATTTAATTAGAATCACTTGCATACAAATCAATTATTTTGAGCGCCCACTAGTTCTACGCACAAAAGCTGTAAATTTTAAGATTTTTGAAATTTCAGCGGGTATCACTGCAATAATGCTCGGTGTACCAGGAGCAAATCCAACAGCTAAACCCGTGTGAGGAGAGGTGGGAGAGTGCCGGGACCCACATGAGCCTTTACCTGTTTACTATCTTGATGTTAAGCAAGCTCCCCTTCTCAGACATTGGATTATCCTGCGGGATTTTACACTGTATTATTAGGTGTCAACGTAGCATTACTCGTATCACTGTAGTGGTACAGTGGTAAAATTATTGAGTGATGATAATAATAAACTAAGTCCAAAACTCGCTAGCAACAAAATCTTCTTTACTGATCAAAATAAAAATTGTTAGTGGCCACTCTTAAGCATCTCCGAAGGGGAAACAATAGCCAACAAGTGGTGTGACCATGAGTTCATGATTACAGTCTTGTCAACTGGATATGCTCATAACGGTTTGGAACTAAATAAAATAATAAAACAGAAAGTCGTCGGTTTCGATACACTATGGGTTCTGAAATCCAAACACACTGTAAATTGTCAGATGATTTGAGTTGAGTCCAAAGGAGCCACATTATGAGTCGTGCTAACATGTCCTTAATTTTGTATATAAGATGTAACTACATTGTAGAGCACATGAAATAGCCACTTGGTGAGATTCCATTTATTAGTTAAACCATAAGAACCTAAAAATATTTTTTTTAAGAGGATACGATGAACTGACATATCTATTTACTAATCAAAAATCAACAATAATTCCAACATTTAGCAGGGAACCTTATCTTAGCTGTCGTAAGATTTTTTGTATTCGAGCCGAAGAAGACGAAGCATGATCCTCGGCTTTGGGCGGGCGGTACACGGCGGTTGGATCCTAAATAGAATCGAAAAAGCTTGTTACCGCTGGTGAACATGACATTACGTACCTTTTTATCTTTTCAGATGATAATATTCCGGTACTTTATAAACAAACGATCCTCAAATGGACGTACGGGGTACGAAATGAGCTTTGAATTCGATGGCTTTAAAATATTGGACTGGATATTTTGTTATTACTTTCTTTTTTTCTACAGTATTATTTATAGGTACACTTCCACCACCCATTATTAAGTTTGGTCATGGACAATATATAAATCGGTGCACCAACTGAAGTGCACCCACCAGATCAATACAATTCAACCGTGTCATTTGGTACCCAAAGTCAAACATGTCATTGTATCTTATGAGGTGAGGCCCTTATCCTGACCATCTCTATAAACAAAAGTTTTACTCTATCGAAAAGTCATAAAACAATCACTCAATGCATGATTTATGGACGGTCATGAGAACAAAATATCATTCCTGTGACCGAGTCAAGCAGTGTCTGGAGATAATATCTTAAACATACAGTTTAATGCGAAATTATATAGGTAATATTTTTAAAAATGAGAAACTTTTTAAATTGTAATTTAAGTAAGATCAAAACCCTCCTTTAGGAAAGATATTAATTACCATTCTATAAATTACTCATAGTACATCCAAAAAAATGGTATGAAAAAGATTATTCTGAAAATCAAGATATATCGGCTTCTCTTGTCCTTGGGTTCATTCCATTGTACAGTATATTTGCATCAAGCTGACTCAAGACCTCTTCTCTGTCCTTAAATTCTTCTTATATTTCGTCGTCTGATGTCAGAGACGGCTAATTCAAAATTCTTCTTCGTCTTCTTCCCCGCATGTAGCTTCCACGTTATTCAGCTTATTCATAAGAAAGCCAATCTGCCCACGTTTACTACAAGGTGTCTCTCTCTTCTCTCGTCTCTGTGTTTGACAAAACTGCCATGATCAAAGTTCCTCCTCTGCAACTCGTCAATCACAGCTAGGATAGTTCGAGAAAATATGTTGGTGAGATGTGTCCAGACAAGGTCCATCTTCTCTAAAATCTATTTCGGTGCTCTTCTGTTTATTATACTTGTCACTGGATGCATCTTTTGTAATCTCTCCCTCCATTCTATAACTTTAGAAAAACAAGCCAATACTGCTATCCATCCTCTTGAAGTTCATCGACAGCTCCGTTCCAATTCATCGTCGCCATCGCTGACTCTGCTTTCGGTTAAAGAAGAAACCGAAAAGAATTACCAGAGGCAAAAGCTTGCAACCAATCAATCATCAGAGGCAGCAGCAGCGGCGAACCCAATTTCGCAAAAGCGTTCGACCAATGAACCATCAACGGAGGTAAAAACCGTAAACCCAATCAAGCAAAGGGTTTCTACAAATGAATTTCCCGAGGAACAAAACAAAGAGGAAACTCTGCAAAAGTTTTCTCCTGATCGATCACAAGAGAAAGAAAACGCTGACTGGATTGTTAAAAAATATCCAAACATTGAGATGTTAAAGTCAACTGAATTGACCAAGCAATTTAGAAACCGAGCACAGAACTTCTTTGACCGCGGATGCGAGGTTCGTTTCTTCATGACATGGATTTCTCCGGCAACATCCTTCGGCAAGAAAGAATTTTTGGCCCTGCAGAGCGTCTTCAAATATCACCCCAATGGATGTCTGATGATTCTATCGCGAACTATGGATTCTGATGATGGCAAAAAGATTCTGAGTCCATTAACTGCACGTGGATTCAAAGTGACCGCACTGGCACCAGATTTGAAGTTTTTGTTCAAGAACACCCCGGCGAAAGCCTGGTTCGATGACATGAGGAGAGGTCGTAAGGATCCCGGACAGATACCATTTGCTCAGAATCTGTCGAATCTTCTCAGACTTGTGACTCTGTACAAGTATGGAGGTGTTTATCTGGATACTGACTTTATAGTGCTAAAGAGCTTCTCCGGTCTACAAAACTCAATTGGAGCACAAAGTGTGGATGTCCAGACGAAACAATGGAATCGACTTAACAACGCCGTTCTAGTGTTCGACAAGAATCATCCTCTGCTGTACAAATTCATAGAGAATTTCTGTTATAAGTTTGATGGAAGCAGATGGGGATTCAACGGGCCATACTTAGTTACAAGAGTGATCCAGAAGGTCTCAGGACAACCAGGTTATGATTTCACTGTTTTGCCGCCAAAGGCATTTTATCCAGTAGATTGGATCAAGATAGGTGGGTATTTCGAGAAGCCGGTGACTCCGTATCAATCGAAATGGGTAGAAGCCAAAGTGCTGCAGCTTCGTAGAGAGGCTTATGGAGTTCATCTGTGGAATAAAGAAAGCGGCAAACTGAGAATTGAAGAAGGGAGTGTCATAGGGAAATTGATATCTAAAAGTTGTCTTATTTGTGAAAATATATACAGTAGTTAGAAGCTATCTGATAGTTTTTTTTTTTTTTTTTTTTTTTTCATGTAAAAATTATTGTTCTTAAACAGGCATATGAAATTTGATACCAGATGAGAAATCTATATGCTTCATTATAAATGTAAAGAATTTTGTTTGTTTGTTTGTTTTTGCCATAGAAATTGAAGCTGGAGAAGAAAATTAGAACTCTTCCAGGAGTTTTAACTTGCACATACATTTTGATTTTGTATAGTCTGTATGATTCCTCAACCTCAAAAATCTCAAATCTGCCAATAATTATTTTCGTTTGAAGGCCCTGAACATTATTGGCCACTTTTGTGAACAAATAATAAAAGGATTTCTTTGCTCCTTAGGTGTACATGCATGTACCCACCTAGAGGGACAGTGAAAAGGACCATAGAGGCATCTAAAGGGATTAGGTCCCACATACGTGGGGCGTGTGAGATCTCTCAGACTCGATGCGTAGGATTTTTTCTCTTAGTTTTTTTTTGGTTGAAAAATCATTCTCATATAAGAAGTTTCCTCTATGCTAAATCAAGATCCCATAAACTAAATAACAGACTTGCTGATAAGATATTTCGTGTTTGCATGAAATAATGGATTTCACAATCTCTGTACAGTACTTTTGATACTTCTTCCATAGACAAGTGTAAGTAAGAAGATGAAATCTCAAAGTCAAGTCGATAAGAAAAAGACCATGGAAAAAAGTTGTCCCATCAGCTTGAATATACAATTTATATATTTTAATGCTCACTAAGATCATGGATTTTTTTTGACATTTCTCGAATAAGAATAACAAAAACATCAAAGTGATAATCAAAACTCTAATACGAATGATATAGACTAGTACCTAAATTGAGTTATTTGCCCAAAATCTTATAAACCCAAACGAACCCGGATGCGCTAAATCTTTTGGATTGAATATGGATTGAAAGCAATACCGAGTTGAATAGTCGATGTTCTTGAATCGAGAATAGCAAGTCACGAACAAGTGATCAAGGTTTGAATAAATCGCCCTCAAAGCGAAGAGAAACTCGCCCAAAATGGCGAGAAAAAATCGCTCCGAACAGCGAATAAATATGTCAAAAGACATCAAAAACATTAAAACAACAACAACAACAACAAAAACTGGTTTTATTCAATCATAACTTAAAAAGAAGAAGAAAGCTTGCTCAGATCTGGTCCAAAAAGGACCAAACCTAAGCAAGAGGCAAATGGAGGCTAAGTTTTTTTTCTAAGAGAGAAGATGAAAATAAAATAAAATAAAGTATTATTTTTTTTTCCGCTCAACCTAGAAAAAAAAAACTCTGAATGGACTGAAAATGAGAGATGAGATTAAGAAGTTTCTCATTTAAGTCTGTTGTTAAATCTTCAAAATTTGGCTGATAGGTATATCATCGTCATCGTTACTGTCTGATAAACTATCTTCCATGATCTCTACAACAAGTTTCCTCTTGAGCGCCCTTGTATGACTATCTTGTAATACTTTCTCAACAGTAGGGGCATCTACAATGTCTTTTTTCTTCTTCTTCGTAGCACTACCTTGCACTTCTTTCACTTTGTTTCTCGACTTTATCGAAATTTTCTTGGGCATTATAGCCATTTCCTTTCATTTTATCATTCGATACTCCTTTCCTCCGGGTAACTATATATGTATATGAGAAAAATAAAATTAATTATATAGTTCTGGGGAACCATCTTTATGCAAATATATATATATATATATATATATATATATATATGCCGAAACGGAAGAAAGGGGGGAAAGTGAGGGAGAAACCAAACCTAAAAATAAAACAAAAGATTGGAACACCAATTAGGTTATGTGCAACCAAACCTGGTTAATTTTCTGGGCCATTAATGATTGAGATGGCCATTTCCACTGATTGTGGGATTCGTCGTATCTCACTACATTCCATTAAATAGTCAAACAACCATCTCAATAGAGCTCTGTTGAAACATGTCACATAAGATCCGGTAGCTAAAAGGTTTCGTAACTCCCTTTTGGTACGACTACCTATCCTCTCACAGTTTCCTATAATTTTGATGCTCGCCAACAAATTTTCTTGATTGGCTCTCACATCAGCAGAGAATTGATAGGGCTGGGTGCATCTCGATTCCTTATCCTATGAGTCAAAATGACAACAACTAAAGCTTTTGTTATGCTCATAGGTAGGGCTGGGGTGCATCTGGATTCACAATAGCAAGTTGTTCTTTTACAATATCATCTTCAACAAGATGTCTTTCGAGTTCATTTTTCACTTTTTTCCCTCTTTCTCATTCCCCGTCTGGCCTTGTATAACTTCTATCAAAATATTCACCCAATATAGGTTCTTTGAACTGACCTTCAAGCCTGCTCTGCATTGCACATACTGTTTGCCAATACAGTGTATATAAATTTGTCTGTAAATATCTTTGAATCTGGAAACAATATTAATAAATCCTAAAACATAACAAACTATTAATGTATCCTAGTATTATCTTAACAAAGAGAGGCAAAATATATATATATATATATATATATATACCTCATCCATGATAGTTGTTGGTGCGTTTTTCCTTTCTTTCTTGGAATTGGAAATCAGTACGAGTTGGATAATGAGACAAGTTAGGGTGGAGAGAAGAAGATTAAGAAGAAGAAGATTAAGAAGAAGAAGAGGAATATAATTTTAGAAAATGAGAAGCAGCAATAGGGTGTTGGAATCGTGATGGGTAAGTTAAAGACAAGTATCTTTCGTCAATCTTTTCTTGATTAAAATTATACCACCGTAGACAACAATTCTTACCTTCTTATTGTATGTGGGAGTAAATTTCTTCGTCAATCCTCATAATTCTTCCTTTGCTAAAAGAACATTTAAAGGTTATATTAAAACTTAAGTTTTAATTATTAGCTTAATTCTAAAATTATATAAATAAATAAAATATTTGTTAATGTTTGTGTTCGAACAGGCATTTAGAAGGAAAAGTGGTTTTGAAAACAGAAAAAAGGATTATGTATACCCATAAAGTTTTAGATGAATATTTATTGGCAGTTACTAAATTGAATCAGTATAAATTGGATTCAAACTCGGGTCATTTAGATATTTCATATTGATGAGGTTAATGAGAAGAATTTAACAAGGCTAAAAATCAAGTATCATAAAAGTCTTAAATCTAGTGATCATAATCGAAGGTATTTAGCAATTCATCATCAACTCTTTGAACCTAGATAATTTCATCACGTATATACTCCATGAAAAAAACACAAATTGAGAATCACAAGCTAACCGAATAGTAGATTACAAAATGTAATATAAATTTGAAAGCCTCGTCACAAGTGTAAATGATAGACTCTTCAACTGTTAAATTTCAATGTAGAAAAAGAAAATCCTCAAATTAAAAGTGAAAGAGAAAGTATTAGGTTTTTTTTTTTTCTCTCAACCTCTATACTTTAATAAATTAATAAAAAAATTCTGAATGGACTGAAAATGAGAGATGATATTAAGATGTTTCTCATTTAAGTCTATTGTTAAATCTTCAAAATTTTGCTGATAGGTACATCATCGTCATCGTTACTGTCTGATAAACTATCTTTCATGATCTCTACAACAAGTTTCCTCTTGAGCACCCTTGGATGACTATCTTGTAATACTTTCTCAATAGTAGGGGCATCTACAATGTCTTTTTTCTTCTTCTTCGTAGCACTACCTTACACTTCTTTCACTTTGTTCCTCGATCGAAATTTTCTTAGGCTTTCTGGCCATTTCCTTTCATTTTATCATTCGATGCCATTTTCCTCCGGGTAACTATATATGTATATGAGAAGAATAAAATTAATTATATAGTTCTGGGAACCATCTTTATGCAATATATATATATATATATATAGGCGTAGGCGTAGGTAGTTTTATTTTCTATAGATTAGGCGTTGCAATTCAAAGAGGTGTTGGAGCCCAACTTGTAGCTAGGTTACCAACCACTAACTCTGTATAATCTTTTTAATTTCATGAAATATAATAAAATAGAATAATGTTATATTTTATAATATAAAAAAAAAACAAAACAAAAAAAAAGATTGGAAGACCAATTAGGTTATGTGCAACCAAACCTGGTTAATTTTTATGGATGTCACAGGTGTTTCTCCTTTCACTGGTGATGGGGTTCGCTCTTTTGCCCCCGGTAAGGCTATTTGTGGAGCTGTTTCTCGTAAACGTGCCAAATATTTGGACAAGTGCGCTGCACATGGTTATGGGTTAGGTGTTTTGGCTTTTTCTACTTTAGGGGAGCTTGGGGAAGATACTCTTGTTTTTTTTCAAACGTTTACGTAATTGCTTGATGAGCAATGATGCCAGTAGTGGCGTAGGTAGTTTTATTTTCTATAGATTAGGCGTTGCAATTCAAAGGGGTGTTGGAGCCCAATTTGTAGCTAGGTTACCAACCACTAGCTCTGTATAATCTTTTTAATTTCATGAAATATAATAAAATATAATAATGTTAGATTTTATAAAATAAAAAAAACAAAAAAAGATTGGAAGACCAATTAGGTTATGTGCAACCAAACCTGGTTAATTTTCTGAGTCGGTAATGATTGAGATGGCCATTTTCAATGATTGTGGGATTCGACGTATCTCACTACATTCCATTAAATAGTCGAACAACCATCTCAATAGAGCTATCTTGAAACATGTCACATAAGATCCATTAGCTAAAAGGTTTCGCAACTCCCTTTTTGTACGGCAACCTATCCTCTCATAGTTTCCTACAATTCTGATGCTCGCCAACAAATTCTCTTGAATGGCTCTCACATCAGCAGAGAATGGATAGGTCTGGGGTGCATCTGGATTCCTTATCCTATGAGTCAAAGCGACAACAACTAAAGCTTTTGCTATGCTCATAGGTAGGGCTGGGGTGCATCTGGATTCACATTAGCAAGTTGTTCTTTTACAATATCATCTTAAACAAGCTGTCTTTTGAGTTCGTTTTTCACTTTCTTCCCTCTTTCTCATTTCATATCTGGCCTTGTATAACTTCTATCAAAATATTCACCCAATATAGGTTCTTTGAACTGACCTTCAAGCCTCCTCTGCATTGCACATACTGTTTGCCAATACAGTGTACAGAAATTCGTCTGTAAATTTCTTCGAATCAGGAAACAAAATAGTAACTATATTACAATGTTAATAAATCCTAAACATAACAAACTATTAATATATCCTAGTATTATCTTAACAAAGAGAGGCAAAAAAAAAAGCCAAAATATATATGTACCCCATCCATGATAGTTGTTGGTGCGTTTTTTCTTTCTTTCTTGTAATTGGAAATTTGTACGATTTGGATAATGAGACAAGTTATGGTGGAGAGAAGAAGAAGAAGAAGAAGAAGAGGAATAGGATTTTAGAAAATGAGAAGCATCAACAGGGTGTTGGAATCGTGATGGGTAAGTTAAAGACAAGTATCCTTCGTCAATCTTTTCTTGATTAAAATTATATCACCATAGACAACAATTCTTACCTTCTTATTGTATGCGGGAGTAAATTTCTTCGTTAATCCTCATAATTCTTCCCTTGCTAAAAGAACATTTAAAGGTTACATTAAAACTTAAGTTTTAATTATTAGCTTAATTCTGAAATTCAATAAATAAATAAAATATGCGTTAACGTTTGTGTTCGAACATGTCATTTAGAAGGAAAAGTGGTTTTGATAACAGAAAAAAGGATTATGTATACCCATAAAGTTTTAGATGAATATTTATTGGCATTTACTAAATTGAGTCGGTATAAATTTGATTCAAACTCGGGTCATTTAGATATTTCATTTTGACGAGGTTTATGAGAAGCATTTAACAAGGCTAAAAATCAAGTATCATAAAAGTCTTAAATCTAATGATCATAATCGAAGGTATTTAGCAATTCATCATAAACTCTTTGAACCAAGATAATTTCATCACGTATATACTCCATGAAGAAAACACAAATTGAGAATCACAAGCTAGCCGAATAGTAGATTACAAAATGTAATCTAAATTTGAAAGCCTCGTCACCAGTGTAAATGATAGACTCTTCTATTGTTAGATTTCAATGTAGAAAAAGAAAAACTTCAAATTAAAAGTGAAAGAGAAAGTATTAGGTTATTATTTTCTCTCAACCTCTTTACTTTAATAAATAAAAAAAAAAAACTCTGAATGGACTGAAAATGAGAGATGAGATTAAGAAGTTTCTCATTTAAGTCTGTTATTAAATCTTTAAAATTTTGCTGATAGGTACATCATCGTCATCGTTACTGTCTGATAAACTATCTTCCATGATCTCTACAACATGTTTCCTCTTGAGCACCCTTGCATGACTATCTTGTAATACTTTCTCAACAGTAGGGGAATCTACAACTTCTTCTTCGTAGCACTACCTTCCACTTTTTTCACTTTGTTCCCCGACTTTATCGAATTTTTGTTGGGCTTTTTGGCATTCTGGCCACTTCCTTTTATGTTATCATTCGATGCTCTTTTCCTCTGGGTAACTATATATGTATATGAGAAAAATTAAATTAATTATATAGTTTGGGGAACCATATTTTAAGAAAAAAAATAAAAAGAATTAAAGAATTATAAAAATAAAACAAAAGATTGGAAGACCAATTAGGTTATGCGCAACCAAACCTGGTTGATTTTCTGAGTCAGTAATGATTGAGATGGCCATTTCCACTGATTGTGGGATTCGATGTATCTCACTACATTCCATTAAATAATCGAACAACCATATCAATAGATCTTTCTTGAAACATGTCACGTAAGATCCGGTAGCTTAAAGGTTTCGCATCTCCCTTTCAATACGACTACCTATCCTCTCACAGTTTCCTATAATTCTGATGCTCGCCAATAAATTCTCTTGAATGGCTCTCACATCAGTAGAGAATGGATAGGGATGGGGTATATCTGGATTCCTTTTCCTACGAGTCAAAGCAACAACATCTAAATATTTTTCTATGCTCATAGGTAGCCTATTTTCTGGGTAAGCATTATCAAATTGTTCTTCTACAATAGTTTCAACAAGCTGTCTTTCGAGTTTGTTTTTCACTTTCTTCCCTCTTTCCCATTTCTTGTCTGTGCTTGTATAACATCTATCAAAATATTCACCAAATATAGGTTCTTTGAATTGACCTTCAAGCCTCCTCTGCATTGCACATATTGTTTTCCAATACAGTGTACGGAAATTCGTTTGTATGTCTTCAAATCTGGAAATAAAATAGTAAATATATTACAATTTTAATAAATCCTGAAACATAACAAAATATTAATATATCTTATCTTAACTAAGAGACGAAAAAAAAACAACAAAAATACATACATACCTCATCCATGATAGTTGTTGGTGCGTGTTCTTTTTCATTCTTTCTTGGAATTGGAAATCTGAACGAGTTGGATAATGAGACAAGTTAGGTTGAAGAGAAAAAGAGGAATAGGATTTTAGAAAATGAGAAGTAGCAACAGGGTGTTGGAATCATGATGGGCGAGTTGAAGACAAGTATCCTTCGTCAATATTTTCTTGATTAAAATTATATCACTATAGACAACAGTTCTTACCTTCTTATTGTATATGGGAGTAAATTTCTTCGTCAATCATCATAATTCTTCCTTTGCTAAAAGAACATTTAAAGGTTACATTAAAATTTAAGTTTTAATTGTTAGCTTAATTATGAAATTCTGTAAATAAATAAAATATTTGTTAACGTTTGTGTTTTGGACAGGTCATTTAGAAGGTGGTTTTGATAACATAAAAAAGGATTATGTATACCCATAAAGTTTTAAATGAATATTTATTGGTATTTACTAAATTGAGTCGGTATAAATTTGATTTAAACTCGGGTCATTTGGATATTTGATATTGATGAGGTTAATGAGAAGCATTGAACAAGGCTAAAAATCAAAAATCATAAAAGTCTTAAATATAATGATCATAATCGCAGGTATTTAGCAATTCATCATCAACTCTTTGAACCTAGATAATTTCATCATGTATATACTCCATGAAGAAATAACAAATTGAGAATCACAAGCTAACCGAATAGTAGATTACAAAATGTAATCTAAAGTTGAAAGCCTCGTCACAAGTTTAATATGATAGACTCTTCTACTGTTAGGTTTCAATGTAGAAAAATAAAAACCTCAAATTAAAAGTGATAGGGTTCCACCAGATCAAACCTAATGGACATGATCTAGGTGAGTTTTTATTATTCTAAAGAAACGATATGAAGATGCTTATGCTTCAGAGACAGAGACAGAAAAACTGACTGATCGATGAACATTATCTAGGTTTCAGACGCATAAAAAACGAAAAACGTTAAAAGCTGAGAAATATCGTGTTGTTACAATAATTTGATCATGTTCACCTAATTCCAACTAATGTTGGGAGCAGTGGAAGTATGAAATTTGGGCGTCACAAATCAGTGTTGTATAATCATTATATAATCAAACCACAATAAACAGAATCATCACAAATCAAACCATTAACAAATATCAAAACAAGAAAGATAAATCTTGCAGAAGGTATGGAAAAAAACATTACCTGAAACCTAAGTGTGTTTGGTTCTGGTTTCTGTTCGTATTCTTTTCTCTACCAAACTTTCTCTCAAAATCTTTAGGTTTTCATTTACATATATATAAAACTCTAGCAGTGATTTTAATGTGTTTTCCCGATTTTCTAAGGACTTTAAAAGCTCTCCCGCGACCAAACCCTTTCTGGTGCATTTGTTTCCTTTTGGTTTTCTGCGTCTTCCTGCATGGTCGTGAACCTCCAATAGTTATCTTCCATGTTTCCAAAATTGTTTACCTTTCATAAATATCTCACCGTTAGAATTTTGAGTAAAAGAATTTCGAGTAAATACTAGAAACTTTAGCAAACTTTCTTCACCAAACTTTCTCTCGAAATCTCTAGGTTTTCCTTTACATATATAGTAAACTCTAGCAGTGATTTTACTGTGTTTTCCCGATTTCTAAGAACTTTGAAAAGCTCTCCCGCGACTAAACCCTTTCTAGTGCATTTGTTTTCTTTTGGTTTTTCGGGTCTTCCTGCATGGTCGTGTGTATAGGCTGTCGTAGGCTCAACAAATTAATAAATATATTTCCCACTAATTAACTGGTAATATAGTGGTAGTAAGAGATCGTTCCCACAGAGAGCTGTGTAATTGATAGGTATTTGATCAGCAAAATAAATTAAATAACAAAGGGGGGTTTTGGTTATAAGATATAAATATAAATAGAAATACAATAATAAAGAAAGTGATGATTAAGGAATCCTTCGCCGTTACCAAGCGTTAACAGGATTAAAATACTTATCTATATTTCGTTAGAATCATTCATCACCTGCCGTAGAATAACAGCTTGATCAGTGTTATCCCCAAAAATCCTTCAATCACTGGATATGGAAGTTCTCGACTACCATATTCTATCCAACGAACCACCAAGTAGTAGATCACTCAAGGTGTAATCCAATCGAATGCCTTGAGCTTTGTGAATTTAAGTTGATCCCAGTATCAAGGTTTACTTGTTGGTGTTGTCTTCACACACGATTCCTCCACAGAATCCCTCTGTAAGGTCTAGTGTTTTCTACTTGTGTAGAGAGTTAATCGACGATTACTTATCTCATAACTCCTACTAGTGATTGAATAATCAATAGACTAATATAATATGCATCCCAAATCAATCTAAGAATCGCTCATAAACCCTAGATATGGTAAATACAAACGATGATGACAATAACTCTCAATAGATTTGTATTAATAATAAAGCTTCACGCTTAGAACATTGAATTCATCCTTAATCAACAAAGGATTTAGCTACACATATTACAAGGAAGATGGATAATGTTGTTTTCCCCTTAAAGGGGTAAACCCTAGATAGGTTTTTGATGTTGAACTTGTGATATGAGATTATTCGATTCTCTTTTACATGACCCAATACCTTTTTATAGGTTTACATTGCTTGGCCATCAAGTATCTAGTTCGGTTCAAGAACCCGACCCGAAATAACAAAGTAACGGCCCCAAATGTGCCGTTAGGCCTTCCAAAGTGTAAATACACGTTTTCCTACTCTCTAAGTACGCGTATCTCAAATTCCAGCAGAAATTTTAGGAACTTAGGTATGCGTACCCGTACTCATACCTTACTGTCTTTGGTATTCAATAAAAGCTTATTTTGGCCACGACTTCTTCGTCCGAACTCGAAATGACCTCATTCTTTTTTTCTTTTTTCTTTTTTTTCAATTATCTTCAAGATGGTGATGAGAAATCCTTAATTTGAATGAGTAAATCTCGTTATTTGGCCCATCTCTTGATTTTGAGCATTTTGGTCCTTTTCGTCGCACTTCTTCCACTTCTCTTGGACTTGGGCACTTGGATACTTGGAATACTTCTCTTTATATCTCTTTTCAGAACTTTGTATATCCTTTTTGGATGATTCATATATTAGAGGCAAATAAGAGAAAACGATAGTAATAATGCGAAAATATGCAAGAATAATAGCTTAAACAAGTATGGAATGGACACTAAAATCATATGAATTATGCACTTATCAAATTCCCCCACACTTAGCTTTTTAAAGTCCTCGAGAAAACTAAAATAAAACTAATCCTAAATACAACAACTCCATGTCGTCGAGAAAACGGTTACATTTAGCATGTATAACAAGCCTTCAAACCCCTAAGTGTCCCTAGTGGATGAGTTATAGTCTCGTGAGGGCTTAAAAGAGGTATACCCACAAAACCTACTCCAATTTCTCACCTTGGAAGAACCACTAAGGATAGACACAAAGTAAAAAGCCAAATAATTAGCCTACATAAGTTTTTGGCTGCAAACATCCTACATACATTCCAATCATCACATATAAGCAATTACTTACGTGTGATATTCAACCTGATTGCAAAACTCTACTAAGATAGTCATCGTACTTGTTGCAATGTTTGTCACAACACTCGCATACTGAAATCACACGGATAGATAAGAAAATGGAAGTAGAAAAGTGAAGTGTGCAAATGTTGACTAAAGTGAAAGATGTTACCCACAATACTTGTATGAATGTCGCCAAAGGATATATATTTATAGTGAAATAGTTGAGATAAGAACCCATTTAACTTGACCACATGATTAGATACTCTAAGCGCATGTTCCTTTTCAGCAAGTACATGATAGTTTCCTTGGATCCTGCATTCCACGCTTGTTTAGGCGACGGAGACAGGGACAACGTTTCACACATACTACTATCCAAGTGTCAAGAACCTCATCAGTAGTCTTTTTAACTTGTTATATAATGATGATATGGTTTTTATTTTCATCAACTACATGATTAGTCCGCAATTCCGGACCTATCATTTATTAGTGTCGATAAATGAAGAGGAGCCTTATATATGTTTTTTTTTTTATTTTTACCTTTTTTTTCTGGCTCACTCTTACTGAGTGTAAGACAATTGTCTTATGTGGCTTTAATATACTCAACCAATGATTACCTTGCTACAACATCCACGACAGTTTTAGGATCCCACCAAATCACTTTAGAGAAACATATAACTGCAAAAAAATAAAGTGATTCAGTAAAGATTAATTGCAAGGATGAATCTTTCAAACGACTACCATAGATGAGTTTCACATTCAATTGTGAATGTAAATATAAAGGATTGTAGAATGATAAAATGGAACTCAATCTATAGCTGTAAGAACCGTTTCAACCTGAAAAGGTTTAGAGTGTCATCCTAAGTATCTCATAATTAACTTCAAAATATGAAGTCTCAAGAATGCAAGAAATCAAAGAGTATTATTTATTATGTATTTTATTTTTATTTTATATGCAAACTAAACATGCTTAATTACTCCCCCACACTTAAACTCAACATTGTCCTCAATGTTCAAAACCGAAAATTCTGATTTCTGAAATAACAACCTTGAAAAACTCGAAAACTGTACAAATAGGTAGGGAACTAGGAAAAACATACTAAACGAAAGTTGTTAGCCTACGTCTTTTCTATAAGTTTTCAAAATGGCACAATGTTTAGATAAATTGTCTGACTTTTATGGCCTCCGGACTGACTGATATGCAATCTGAAAAAGTTCTGGAAAAATACCGAAATTCAAATGTCTAGGCCTATCTCTCCAACTTAAAGACTCCAAATTTAGATTTTATTTTTGGAAAAGAAAGGTGAGTCTGTCCTATTTAAAATTTTGGGTCAACCACTCAAATCGTACTTCGTATGAAGTCTCGAGAGCTGTTTTCGTGACAACTGTGCAGTCATAATTTTCTGACGAAAATAGCTTCGCCAAAACTTTGATTATAGATATAGGACTTTGTAAAATCTAAGATGGGAATGCAAGATGTGATATGAAAAACTAAGAAAAATAAAAACAAAAGGAATAGATATACAAAACCGATGGGTTGCCTCCCATGCAGCGCTTGGTTTAACGTCGTCAGCCCAACGTCATTTTTATCGTCCGTACACAAATAGTCTGAAAATTTGGTAATCCTTCCAAATAAAAATCTGCAATTCAAGTAATAGCTTCACAAAAACATTAGCACAAAATATAAATATTGAAGCTATCACTTTATTGAAATATCCCCCACACTTAGTCCTTTCTACACTCGGAAGTGGATAAAGAACATAGAATTCGGGAATTTCAAAAGGTTCCTCAGCTTGGTGAACCTACACAATACTCGAATCAAACACATCAAGTGGTGGATACTTAGAAGCAAAATAATTTGTTAAAACTTTGGAAGCACACAACTCCAATCCTAAGTGAGGTATTTTCTTAAAAATTGGGTTAACAACTCTTTGAGAAGCTATTTCAATTGGATGGAAATGATCAATAGATATATAATTATGCAAAGGATTAGACAAATCTTGTACCGGATCCTCATCTTTCTTAAATAACAGTGAATTATTTAACTCAAGTATATCGTGGTCCTCTATCGAACTGTTATTATCTAGCTCAATTGGGTCATCCACGACTTCAATCAATTTGGCAGAACATTATGAAGAACGTCCAAAGAAGCGAAAACTTCGCAGAAAGATGGCGAAAGAGGCAAAGAAAGAAGAAGAGTTTAAAATTACATGATTAGAGCAAAATAAGGGAAAGGAATACCCAGCGAAATTTTGGAAGAAGGAAACGAACTTGCGAAAGTGATAAAAGAACCAACACCCATGGAAGAACTTAAGGCCAGTTACATCGCAGTAGAACCAACAAAGGAAGTGAATGTTGGAACTAAAGAAGAAACCAAAATACTAAGAAGTGGGACCAAGATGGAGGCAGATGAAGAAGGAAAATTAATCTTTTGCGACAGTATAGAGATATTCTCGCATGGAACATGGATGAGATGCCTGGAATAGATCCGTCAGTGGCGTGTCATAAGTTGGAAATTGACAAAGGTGCAAGACCATTTAAACAAAGAATAAGAAAAATCGCAACGACATATCACTTCCAAATAGAAGAAAAGTTGCAGAAGATGCTTGATGCAGGAATTATAAGACAAGCCAAGAATCCGAAGTGGATAGCAAACATGGTTGTAGTCCCAAAGAAGAATAAGGGGATAAGAATTTGTATAGACTTTACTAATCTAAACAAAGCTTGTCCGAAAGATAGTTTTCCATTACCAGATATTCCACAAATGGTTGAGTCGGCGGCGAGAAATGATAGAATATCTTCTCTAGATGGGTACAACGGTTATAATCAAATTCCTCTTGCTGAAGAAGATCAAAAACATACTTCTTTTTCACTCCAAGAGGATTATATTGTTATAAAAAAATGCCATTTGGTCTGCGAAATGCTGGAGCAACATATCAAAGAATGGTGGAGAAAGTGTTTGCAAAGTGGATATACAAAACGTTAGAAGTGTATGTAGATGACATGTTAGTAAAAAGTAAAGAAGCTAAAGATCATGTACAAGATCTGAAGGGAATTTTTGAACAGATGCGGCATTAATATCAAGGTGAATCCTAAAAAATGCGTTTTTGGAGTTGCACCAGGAATTTTTTTAGGTTATATTGTATCCAAGGAAGGAATACAAGTTGATCCAGAAAAAGTGCAAGCAGTTCGTGACATGCCAACACCAGCGACAATGAAGGATGTACAGAAGTTAAACGGACTCTTGGCTTCACTGGGAAGATTCATTTCCGATCATCAGATAAATGTAAACATTTCTTCAACATACTTAAAAAGGGTACAAAATTCAGGTGGACAGATGAATGTGAGAAAGCTTTCCAAGGAATAAAAAAACATCTGATGAATATATCTATTTTGCAAAGGGCGGAACCAAGAGAAGAATTATTAATTTACCTTGCGATAACTTCGCATGCATTAAGTGTTGTGCTATTTCGAATGGACGCAGGGGTTGAAAAACCAATTTATTACATCATAAAAACATTCAATGCCGCAGAAAGAAATTACTCAAAGATTGAAAAGCTAATTCTAGCATTGGTATATGCAACATTTAAACTTCACATATATTTTCAGGCACATAAAGTCAAAGTATTGACAAAGGTACCAATTGAATCGGTAATGAAGAACTCAAAGAGATCATGCAGAGTTGAGAGATGGAATGCGCAAGTAGGACATTTTGAAATTAAATATGAAGTATTATCTTCACCAAAGTCACAAGTTGTCGCAGACTTTTTAGCATAATTTCCTTTAGAAGATGATGAAGTTGTGGAGGAGATGATGGATATAGAAGAAGAGCGTGGAAATCCAAAAGACTAGTTAACAGACCCAAATATATAGGAAATATTGGTGGATGGTTCCTCGAATGGGGAAGGTAATGGAATTGGAATTGTCTTAATTTCGCCGGAGGGAACGAAGATGGCTTTTTCATTTAGATTGGAGTTTGCATCCACTAATAATAAAACATAATATGAAGCTGTGATACATGCCCTAAAATTCGCAATATAAATGAAATTATAAAATGCTAGAATTACCAGTGATTCAAAGCTAGTTATTCGCCAAATAAAAGGAGAATACACAACAAATGAACTATCTTTGAAGAAATACAAGAAACTTGTCGAAGAATTGTCAGCGAAAATCCCAAAAATAAAATGGAGGCATATATCAAGGAAGGATAATAGACTCGCAGATGCTTATGCTTTCATTTCAAGTATGATGACAGATCCAACTGCGAGATGCATAAAAATCCAGACACTTATATCACCATCAATCAATAAAGAAGAGTAAGAAGAGGTAGATGTAATGATAATAGAAGGTGGTGAAGACAATATCGCAGATTGGAGAACAGAACTTCATGCATATTTAAAAACAGGGGAAACATCAAGAAACATATTGGAGGCACACAAATTAAAGAGTCATGCAACAAATTATGAACTAAGAGATGGGATATTGTATCGAAAATCATTTAATGGACCATCACTTAGATGTTTGACACGAGAAGAAGGGGAAAAGGTGTTAAAAATGTTACACAGTGGAGATGCTGGCAGTCACAGTGGAGGAAGATCTTTGGCATACAAAACAAAAAGACAAGGTTATTATTGGCCATATATGCATGAAGATGCAAAGCAAATATCAAGACATTGCGAAGATTGTCAGCGGCACGGAAATAAAATACATGCACCTGGAGCACCATTATCATCTTCAACAAGTGTATGGCCCTTTGGAAAGTGGGTCTTAGATATTGTGGGACCATTTGTACCAGGATCTGAACAAAAAAGATACCTAATTGTCGCAACAGACTATTTCACAAAATGGGCAGAAGTAAAGGCAGTACAACACATTCATGACAAAGACATCTTTACATTCATATTTAAAAATATCATTTGCAGATTTGGAATTCCAGCACAATTGGTATATGACAATGGGAAACAATTTGAAGGGAAGAACATAAAAGTGTTACTCAATGCATTCAAGATAAAGTGTGGAAAATCCACCCTTTTATATCCACATGCCAATGGACAAGCTAAAGCAACAAATAAGACAATCGCAGACATATTGAAGAAAAAGTTAGAAGGACATCATAAAGCATGGTGCGAATAGGTACATAATGTAATCTGGGCTTAAAACACAACTAGGCGAGAAGATACATGAATGTCACCTTTCTGTTTGACATATGGAGTTGAGGCAGTGTTACCAACAGAAGTTGTTATTCCCACAACAAAGAGAGAGGCTTGGGAGAAGAATCTTAGTGCTGGCATGATCCTAAACAAACTTGATGAGCTAGAAGAGAAGAGAGAAAGAGCTTTACAGCATATGAAGAATTATCAGTGAAGATTATCCCGAGAATACAATAAGCATGTCAAGGCACGTGAATTTCAACCAGGTGATTTAGTTCTTCGCGAGACGCCAATTTACCAGCGATAAGGTGGTGGGAAACTAGCGAAAAAATGGGATGGACTATACGTTATAAAAGAGATAATTGAAACGGGAGCATACAAATTGATGGATCCAGAGGGTAGAGATGTTGGTCAAAGACTTGACATACCATGGAATAGATTATATTTAAAGAGATATTACCCGTGAAGGACTTTGAGAAACCTTAGATAATGAAATAATGTATGATGCAACAAAATGAATATGAACAAAAATTTTATGGAAGAGCTGCTGCGAGATTATTCAAGATCAAGACAAAATGAGAATATGTGAAAATTTCGCAAGAGAAAATCAGAAAATAATGACATATTAGAATGGGACGAACCTTTATGACGTACACCCTAGTTCGCGAATAAAATTTTACAAGAGGAAAATGTAAGACCTAAAGTGCGTCATAGAAGGGGGTATTTGTTGCATGGCTCAGGGATAAGGTTATACCGCTGCTGGAACCTGAGTCATGGAGATTTGGGGTCAATGAAAGAGGCACCTTGGATTCTCAACTTGAGCATATGACTTAAGTTGGGCGACTAAGGTAATAAGGACTCTCCTAAGGAGTGCAAAGTATGATCAATGCGCCGAGGTACACGGTTGAGCCAAGAGTACCTGAGGCGTATGAAATTACCCTGGACATTCTTGGCAAGTCTTGACTATGATGCACTCCCGAAGAAAACCCCACTTAGGATGCAGTCTCATAACCATAATCCATATAGGCAAAAGGGATAATAGGCTGCGAAAACAACTGGTTGTTGTTAGGACTAGATTAGAGGAGCTAGCCTTGTATGGCAGAAGTATGTCTCCTTGAAGGGGCAACCAGGGGTAAGATAAGGGCGGTACCTCCATTAGGAAGCTAATAAGTGTCTTAAGATGCAAATGTCATGAGGCTTTTTACTCACGGGAGTATCAAGGCTTGCCATATTTGTGTGACAATCCTGAAGAGGCAATAATACAAAAGAGAAGATAATGCGAGATTAATGGGTCATTACATGCAAGTGTAAAGACATCCTGCACGCGATTTCATCGCAAGACGACAATATCATGGGGCTTTAATTTCGCAAGAAAATTTAGGCCCGTCATATTGTCGCAGCAAAAATGAAAAAAGAACAAAAAGTTAAGGCAAGATCAATGGGTTTCTACATGAAAGTGCAGAGACGTCCTACAATTTTGTCGCAATAAAAAAAGGTGGCAAAATAAGACCTTTAAATAGGAAGGCAAAATAAGACCACATAACAGAACAAAAAAATTATAAATACTAACTATTCTTTATGCAGATCATTCATCGCAATAAAGATAATGAGAGGCAAGTATGGGAATTAATAAACAAGAGGCATTATCTTTCTCTCCGCAAAGTATTAAAAGAGTAAATTTCAAAGTTGGTTGAGGTACACTGTTTTCAAAAAGTAATGAACATGAAACAAGTCAAGAAGACAGAATTAAATAAGAAACTCAATCCTTAATGTTGACTTCGCCAGTAGGAGTTAATGGGCATTCTTCGTTATTTCTCTCACTCTCGCCAGTATTATCTTCACCTTGACTAACTCTAGCTTCATCTCCACCTTGATGTTCGCCAGTGATAGTTTCTTTGAGAGGGATTTCTTTTTCATTTCCGTCTTGATCATCACCAGCAGATGCTTCTTTAGTAGGATGTTCTTCTACTTCATCTTCTTCCTGAGAAATAGCTTCCATGTCACTTTCATAATCAAAGTCACTATCAACAACACGAGGAATTTCATCATCATCTACTTATAAAGGTGCAATTGATACAGGAGGAAGAGAATTGGACAACAAAATTTCATTCACAAGAACTTCAGCTTTAAGGTGAATTTGGCGAAGGAATGATTTTTGGTGATTTCTATCTTGGATATCCTTAAAATAGGTAAGATAATCAAGTCTCCTTTCTGCTCGATCGCGAGAATGAGCAAGGTGAGCAGCGAGCGATGCATTTTCCTTGCGAATTTTAGAATACTACAAATCCAAATCATAAAAGAAAGAATGAAGATCTCTCTCAGAATCTGCAAAATGAAAGAATAAAAAATTTCATTATTAAGGTAAAGAATTAGCAAGCAGCATATTATAAACAGATTCAACAGAGAAAGAATAGTTGAGGCAGTCAAAATGACTACCTTCCTTTTGCGAAATTATGTTTTAAATTAGTTCCAAGCAAGTATTCTCCCAATGATTCATTGCATCATCAAATTTATCTCTAACTAAACCCTTCAGGCGAGATTTTAGATTCTTTTCTTTAGATATGAGAAAAGTATTTTCCTTCGCAAGTGAAGAATAAGATTCTTCTAATTTGGAATATTGTTCTTTGAGCTGGCTTGCATTTATACTTAATGTTATTTTACCCTGGATGAGTGTATTTCTCTCAGAAATAGATGATTCGGTTACTTCCTTAAGTTCATTTTTCAGTGAGTGAAGAGATTGTTCTTGGTTATCACACACCTTTTGAAGAGTATTTAGTTGTTGCTAAAAGACCACCACCTTATTTAAGAGAGTTCGCTTTTCCTGAGATAGAGTTTTGTTTTCACCTGATAAAGTTTCCATCTCTAAGTTAGCTTTAGTCAAAGAATAAGAGAGGCGAGATATTTCACTACTTAATGAGTTTTGCTCCTGAACTAATTGAGTATTCTCTTTGGTAAGGTTATCTATTTGATCAACAGAATATGTTATAAGGTTATCTAATCGGTTATACTGATCCATCCAAATATCTCTATCAACACGAGCTTCTTCAGCAACAAATTCAAACTGATATATCTCCATTATTCATTTATGGTTTAAAGCTTAGCGTACGAATGAAAGACTTTAAGAAAATCGCATGAGAAAAGGACAGAATTACTTATAAGATAAATCAAAGGCGAAGATTAGAAAAACATACCTTTCATTTCATTATTCTTCTTGTGAAGAAGTTCACAATCCAACGAGATATTTTGGAATTTTTGATTTTCCAGACGAAGAGCATCACGTTCCAAGGTCATCGTTTGGAGATTCTTGTTCAAAATTTCCACTTCCCTCTCCAATGCTGTTTGCGAAACCATTCTCTCAGAGGCAACATACTTATTTAAAATTTCGCAAGCACTCAATTTGATGGGGTTTGTGGAAGATTTATTGACACCATCCAAAGCATCAGATAAAGTTTGGAATATAATATCTATCCCATCTAAAGAGTATTTGGAAAAGGAAGAGAATTCAGATGAAGAAGTGGTGATATTAGAAGATTGGGGAACTGAATCATTTTTCGTAATAACTGTGTCGTTTGAAGGTGAAGTTTGGGGGAAATTAGTAGTTGGGATTAAGGAAGAGTCGAATTGAGAAGCATTAACAACAGGAGAAGAAGGGGTTTCACTCGCAGAAGGGTTAATAAGATGGGTTTCGTTCGTAAGAGGACCAGTTGAAGGGGAAACGTCTGAGGCAACATTTTCGCAAATAAGAAGTAAAGGTTCAGATTGCGAAGGTAACGCAGGAGATTTTAAAGGGATAAGTGAATAAAATGGAACATAAGTTTCAACAATCTTAAGATGATGAGATTTCTTGAGGGGGTTGTTGGCATCTTTGTCACCCTGCGAATAACATTCCAGATAAGAAACAAAGGCAACAATATTGTTATTAAAAGAATAATGTTTCTTACTACCTTATTATTCGCAAACTTTCTTTTTTTAGCAAAAACTTTGGGATGCGATTTTTTGGGTGAATTAGGGTTTTGAGTTGTAGATTCAACATTAAAAGTGCTTTTGCTAAAACAAAAACAGTATGGGAATTATACAAAAGACAAAATAAATAAGATGATTCCAGTAAAATAAGATCAGTTTCAGCAAAATCAAAAGAAGAAAAGGAAGAAAACTAACCTTGTTGATTCCATGGGAGCAAAAAGAAACAATAGAAGAAAGATAGGGAAGATGAAGAAAGTTGCAGACGATGAAGAGTTACAGAGAATACGAAAGATGAAGACGAAGTAAAAGAAGAAGTAAAAGAAGAAAATTATTTATTCATCGGATCCCTCTTAAAATAGACAAAAGAAGATGACTAGTTTAACTGGTAAATAAAGGAATGATGACACGTGTAAACGGTTACGCTAAATTTAAGGAATATGGACGATAGAGAAAAACATTGGAAAGATGGGAAGATGCGGCACTTTGAAGTACAATTTCTCATGACATTCTCTCCTTCGCAGATAAGACATGATAAAAGGCAAGATGTAGGATCAGACTATCACAACAAGGATACACTTGCGAAATCTTCACCAATAACATATTACAAATGTCGCAGGATAATTTAAGAGATGACGTAGCAGAAAACGACAGCATAAACACGAGAAAGGTGTGAAGATTTAGCGAGATTTAGGATGTTTGCAAAATTGTAAATTTGTAAGCTTGCGAAATACCGCAAGCCAGATCCTAAAATAAAGGATAGATTAGCTGTCATCGATCCACTATGTAATTCCATATATAAAGAGCCGAACATGCTTAAGAGATGAGAGATCTTTTTCGAGTATTGAGTAAGTCATTAAGAGAGAGAAAGTCCAGAGCAGTTGTTAATTTCTTAATTTTATTTCTTTCCTTTCTTGTAGAATTTATGAGATTAATCAATAAAGATTGTGATTGTTCATCTTAAAATGACTTGATTGTATGAATTCTTGTGAGGAGTGTAGTGTGGGATTTCCTGCAACTACAGGTTGGTAGTTGTCAAAACATTGAGATTTAAAACCATATTGGTTACCACTGTTGTATGTGTAATCTTGTGCTCCGTACATGTCATTTCCATAAGGAAACATGACGATTCACAAGAAAAATAAAATCAAAACAAAAATAAAAATAAAAACAAGCTAAACAAATAACAAATCAATTATCAACTGCTCCCCGGCAGCGGCGCCAAAATTTGTATGGGTTGTCGTAGGCTCAACAAATTAATAAATATATTTCCCACTAATTAACTAGTACAATAGTAGTAGTAAGAGATCGTTCCCACAGAGAGCTGTGTAATTGATAGGTTATTTGATCAGCAAAATAAAGTAAATAACAAAGGGAGGTTTTGGTTATAAGATATAAATAGAAAGACAATAATAAAGAAAGGGATGATTAAGGAATCCTTCATCGTTACCAAGCGTTATCAGGATTAAAATACTTATTTATCTTTCGTTAGAATCATTCACCACCAATCGTAGAATAACAACTTGATTAGTGTTATCCCCAAAACTCCTTCAATCACTGGATACGGAAGTTCTCGACTACCAGATTCTATCAAATGAACCACTAAGTAGTAGATCGCTCAAGGTGTAATCTAATCAAATGCCTTAAGATTTGTGAATTTAAGTTGATCCCAGTAGTTAAACTCTTAGATCAAGTTTTACTTGCTGGTGTTGTCTTCACACATGATTCCTCCACAGAATCCCTCTGTAAAGTCTCGCGTTTTCTACTTGTGTAGAGAGTTAATCGTAGATTATTTATCTCATAATTCCTACTAGCGATAGAATAATCAATAGACTAATCTAGCATACATCCCAAATCAATCTAATAATCACTCATAAACCCTAGATATGGTAAAGACAGACGATAATGATAAAAACTCTCAATAGATTTGTATTAATAATAAAGCCTCACGCTTAGAACATTGAATTCATCCTTAATCAACAAAGGATTTAGCAACTCATATTACAAGGAAGATGAATAATGGTGGTTTCCCCTTAAAGGGGTAAACTCTAGGTTTTTGATGTAGAACTTGTGATATGAGATTATTCGATTCTCTTTTACATGACCCAATACCTTTTTATAGGTTTACATTGCTTGGCCATCAAGTATCTAGTTCGGTTCAAGAACCCGACCCGAAATAACAAAGTAACGGCCCCAAATGTGCCGTTAGGCCTTCCAAAGTGTAAATACACGTTTTCCTACTCGCTAAGTACGCGTATCTCAAATTCCATCCGAAATTCGGAACTTATGTATGCGTACAAGTACGCATACCTTACTGTCTTCGGTATTCAATAAAAGCTTGTTTTGGTCACAACTTCTTCGTTTGAACTCGGAATGACCTCATTCTTTCTTAATTTTTTTTATCTTTCAATTATATTCAAGATGGTGATGATAAATACTTAATTTGAATGAGTTAATCTCGTTCTTTGACCCATCTCTTGATTTTTAGCGTTTTGCTCCTTTTCATCGCACTTCTTCCACTTCTCTTGGACTTGGGCACTTGGATACTTGTAATACTTCTCTTCATAGATATTTTCAGCACTTTGTATATATTTTTGGATGATTCACCTATTAGGGGAAAATAGGAGAAAACAATAGTAATAATACAAAAATATGCAAGAATAATAGCTTAAACAAGTATGGATGCATCCCAAATCAATCTAAGAATCATTCATAAACCCTAGATATGGTAAAGACAAACGATGCTGATAAAAACTCTCAATAGATTTGTATTAATAATAAATCTTCACGCTTAGAACATTGAATTCATCCTTAATCAACAAAGGATTTAGCTACTCATATTACAAGGAAGATGAATAATGGTGGTTTCCCCCTAAAGGGGTAAACCCTAGATTTTTTATTTAGAACTTGTGATATGAGATTATTCGATTCTCTTTTACATGACCTAATACCTTTTTATAGGTTTACATTGCTTGGCCATCAAGTATCTAGTTCGGTTCAAGAACCCGACCCGAAATAACGAAGCAACGACCCCAAACGTGCCCTTAGGCCTTCCAAAGTGTAGATACACGTTTTCCTACTTGCCAAGTATGCGTACCTCAAATTCCAGCAGAAATTCGGAACTTATGTATGTGTACCCGTACGCATACCTTATTGTCTTTGGTATTCAATAAAAGCTTGTTTTGGCCACAACTTCTTCATACGAACTCGGAATGACCTCATACTTTTTGCATTTTTTTTATCTTTCAATTTTATTCAAGATGGTGATGATAAATACTTAATTTGAATGAGTTAATATCGTTCTTTGACCCATCTCTTGATTTTGAGCGTTTTGCTCCTTTTCGTCGCACTTCTTCCACTTCTCTTGGACTTGGGCACTTGGATACTTGGAATATTTATCTTCATAGATATTTGCAGCACTTTGTAGATCCCTTTTGGATGATTCACTTATTAGGGGCAAATAGGAGAAAATAATAGTAATAATACGAAAATATGCAATAATAATAGCTTAAACAAGTATAGATGCATCCCAAATCAATCTAAGAATCACTCATAAACCCTTGATATGGTAAAGACAAATGATGATGATAAAAACTCTCAATAGATTTGTATTAATAATAAAGCTTCACGCTTAGAACATTGAATTCATCCTTAATCAACAAAGGATTTAGCTACTCACATTACAAGGAAGATGAATAATGATGGTTTCCCCCTAAAGGGGTAAACCCTAGGTTTTTGATTTAGAACTTGTGATATGAGATTATTCGATTCTCTTTTACATGACCTAATACCTTTTTATAGGTTTACATTGCTTGGCCATCAAGTATCTAGTTCGGTTCAAGAACTCGACCCGAAAGAACGACCCCAAACGTGCCCTTAGGCCTTCCAAAGTGTAAATACACGTTTTCCTACTTGCCAAGTATGCGTACCTCAAATTCCAGCAGAAATTCCGAACTTATGTATGCGTACCCGTACGCATACCTTATTGTCTTTGGTATTCAATAAAAGCTTGTTTTGGCCACAACTTCTTCGTACGAACTCGGAATGACCTCATTCTTTTTGCATTTTTTTTTATCTTTCAATTATCTTATAGATGGTGATGATAAATACTTAATTGGAATGAGTTAATCTCGGTATTTGACCCATCTCTTGATTTTGAGCGTTTTGCTCCTTTTCGTCGCACTTCTTCCACTTCTCTTGGACTTGGGCACTTGGAATACATCTCTTCATAGATATTTTCAGCACTTTGTAGATCCTTTTTGGATGATTCACCTATTAGAGGCAAATAGGAGAAAACAATAGTAATAATACGAAAATATGCAAGAACAATATCTTAAACAAGTATGGAATGGACACTAAAATCATATGAATTATGCATTTATCATCATGTCCCTCCAATAGTTATCTTTCATGTTTCCAAAATTGTTTACCTTTCATAAATATCTCACCGTTAGAATTTCGAGTAAAAGAATTCATTATCACAAATATAATCCTTTATTTTCTTTCTTCGGTCAATTTTGGCCGTCGCCTCTCTGACTTAGTCAAGGCAATTTTTTTCACCATCATGATGGTTTTATCTCACCATTAGGGTTCTCTTCCTTATCACAGTCTGTGAGTTTTAGCTTTCCCATGTTGATACCTTATTTTGGTGATTACCAGTCTGTGAAGTTTCATTTTTTCCCCTTCCTTATCCAGATTTCTAGGCTTTTTCTGGTTTTGGGTATGGCATCAACATCTAAAAACAAAGGAGCCGGTTTAGATACAGAAAACACCTTAAATAACTTAGTTGAAGATCCGATTACTTTTGTTTTTGAAGATAATGAGGAGTCCAATGAACGAAGTTTAGAGTATAACAAGAACATATTGTTCAAGTTTGTTTCAGGAAGGGAGTATAACATCAACCTTATGCATCAGATTCTAACCAAATCCTGGAGACCATCAGGAGGGTTTACGATTTATGAGCTAGGAAGTGGAATCTACAATGCTAAAATTGCTCTCTTGTGTGATTTGATAGCAGTACTACAAGGGACCCCTTGGTGTGTGAAAGAAGACCTCATGCTAATAGAAAGAGGTAACAAATATTTCTTACTAGAAGATTATGATTTCAGATTTGTGGTCTTCAGTTTACATATTTATAGGCTCCCATTAAGTATGATGAATGCTGAGAAAGTGTTCAGTATTGTGAGTATTTTTGGCACCCCGGAACCTATTGATAAAAACTTGGCTGCAAAATGGGGTAAATTTGTTAAGCTAAAAGTAAGACTTGATATAACGAAACCCTTACCAAAGGATATGGAGATTACTCTGAAGTCCAAAAGGAAGATCAAAATCACGTTCAGATATGAGAAGTTTCCCAGACTATGTTTTCACTGTGGATTTTTTAAGCATATAATGAAATAATTCCCTCACATATCTAAAAAATTGGAAGAAGATAAATCGTTGAATACTGAAGATATTATGCTAAGAATGAATGATAGAGATTATGCTAGATATAATGAAAAGATTCGTGCTTTCTACAAGAATTCTGATGAAGAGATGAATCGATGTATTGAAGGGGAGAGGAAGATGAATGTGGAGAATCAAGAATCGTTGATGAAGGATATTGATTTGGACGGTGAGAATAGTGACACGCGGCTACTCAATCTGTACTTGGAGGCGCTGAAAGTGAATGGATCCAACGGTGAGAAATAAATTAGGTGTAGGTCAAGTGAGTCAAATATGCAAAAGACGAAAGGCAAGCAGGGAAAGGACAAATATGCAGGTGGTGGTGCAACAAATGACATTACTGGCAGAGAAAATAAGGTAGACGATAATGCGTTAGCAGATCCAAGGAAAGTGTCAGGTACATGCAACAAACATGTGGTATAAACGAAGTTAGTGGAGCAGGTTCTGTCAGGGTTGGTAACAGTAAGGAATACGACAAGTATTAGAGAGACAGGTGTAGGCGAAATATCACAGTCATGTAGAGATGAGGTGGAAACCATGTATGCATAATCAAATCCAAACATGGACAACCCAACGGGTGTGGATATTGTGAAACCAACGGGTATAGTAAAAGCCTCAACCAATCAAGATGTTAATCAAAATAAAACACCACAGAGCCCCTCTTCCCAACCTAACCATAATAACCAAAATCAATTCACCTTTAATCCTCAATCAATCCAAAATCCCTCAATCAATGATACAGGATATGATGATTCAGTTCTTTATCTACATCAACAAAGGAAAATTCGAAAAAGAAAGAGAAAGGATGGAGGAGACAAGCAAAAAACTCAAAAACTGTACATCAAGGTAAAAACGCAGAAGAAGTTATGAGTGGAATGAAGAGAACAGCTTTCCCTATGGAAATTGATCAACCAGTGAAGAAATTCAACACGACAAACTATTCTACAATGGGTGTGGTGGCTGCCCAGAATCATCCACAAGGTCAATGTTAATCTTCTCATGGAACTGTCAAGGTTTGAGAAACACCTCGACAATCCAAAATCTTAAATCTTTTCTCAGGGCATGCAACCATCAAATTGCATTTCTAACAGAGACTTTAATGGTAGAGGAGAACCCGGATAGGTTGTTTAATTCCTTAAATTTTGATCAGTATAAGTATATTCCGGAATTAGGGAGAAGTGGTGGTAGTGTATTATTGTGGAAGAATTTTATCGATCTGGAAGTGGTACGAGCTGACAAGAATGTAATATATTGCCGAATTCATCACATCAATGAGGAAGATTGGGAATTATTATGTGCATATGGGCCTCCCCAACACCAATTTAGGAACAAATTCTGGTATGATTTCTCACATTACACTGCTCATTTACAAAATCCTTGGTGCATTGTTGGAGACCTAAATGCCATTTGATCAATTAAGGAGAAAAAGGGAGGTAGTCAAACTTTGAACTCTGCAAATAATGAATTCAAAAAATTTATAAAAGATAGAGGACTTATAGACATAGGATTTGATGGTCATGCATTCACCTGGTCAAATGGAGCAGTAGTAAATGAACCCATTCTTGAAAAACTGGACAGGGCAATGTGCTCTCCAGAATGGTTTTTCAGATTCCAAGATAATGGTGTTTTGCATCTTCCTAGAATAAGTAGTGATCATGCACCAATTTTAGTCAATACTCATAGAACAAGGAAAAAGAAAAGGAGGCATGAAAATAAGTTTGAGTATTTTTGGACGGAACATCCATCTTTTCAAGATGTTGTTCATGAAGTTTGGCAGTCAAACACTAATGAGACTATAAGGAAGATTATAGAAGTGGGTGCAGAGTTGAATAAATGGAGTAGATAGACCTTTGGGAATATATTCAGGAAAGGAGAATAATTGAAAGCAAAACTATTGCAGATCCAAATGGAAGCTCACAGTAGAAATACAAGAGAGGAAGAGAATGAGTTGTGTATGGAGATAGAAAAATTGAATGTGATGCAGAGAAGATATTATGAATAGAGGAATAAGTCCAAATGGATACCTTACATAGATAAGAACACAAAGACTTTTCACATATCAGTTCTACAAAGGAAGAAGAAGAATCAAATAAATGCTCTCAGACTACCAAATGATGTGTGGGTTACTGAAGAAAAAGATATTATTCAGTATCTAGTGGGGCACTTCACTAACTTATTTAAGAAGGATACAGATGAGGCAAGGTATCCAATTCAGTTCCATGCAAGTTCTAAGATTGATGAATCTCAAAATACAAATATCTCAATGGCACCCATGAAGGAGGAAGTATGGAGCACTATTAGGAGAATGAAAAGTTTGAAAGCCCCAGGACCAGATGGAATGCCTTCTCTATTCTACAAGAAATGATGGGAGATGATAGGTGATGAGGTAACTAACACTATCCAAAATTGTTTCTCTTCAGCAACTCTTCCCCTAGGGTTAAATCATACCAATATTGTTTTAATTCCCAAAGTAAAAAACCCTTCCCTCCCATCTGATTTCATACCTCTTGCCTTAACCAATATTATGTACAAAGTGGTCACAAAAATCCTAGCCATGAGAATTAGAAATCACCTTGATAGATTAGTAGATAAAGTGCAATCTGCTTTTGTACCTGGAAGATCAATTATAGATAACATTGTAATAGCTAAAAAGATCATGCACACCATGTCTAACTCTAAGTATATCATATGAGCTTTTGCCTTAAAAATAGACATTAGCAAGGCTTATGACAAGATTAGCTGGAGGTTCTTGAGCCATTGTCTGAAATTTTTTGGTATTATAGGGGACACTTATGAGTTGATTTTGAACTGTGTAACCACAACAAGTTTTTCTATTGTTGTTAATGGGCAAGCTGAGGGGTACTTTAAAAGTGAAAGAGGTCTTCGTCAACGGTGTCCACTGTCACCATATTTATATATTATGTGTTCTCAAGGTCTTACTTGGTTAATGCGTTACATGGAATAAAATGCTTTATACAATAGTTATAGAGTTTGCAAGGGAGCACCGGTGGTGTCCCATCTTATGTTTGCTGATGATCTGCTGCTATTTGGGACTTTGGACAACAAGACTGTAGATTCACTTAAGAATATTTTAACTACTTATGCGGAAAGGTCTGGATAGAAAGCAAATATGCAGAAGTCATCACTCTTTTGCAGCAAAAGTGTTCAGTGTGAGAGAATAATGGAGATAGCTATTATTCTGGGAGTTCAACTGATGAAGGACACAGATAAGTATTTGGGACATAAACTACTCAAGCCTGCACACCTAATTTCTTCACATGATGGATTAGAAGACAATTTCGAATCCAAAACAGCAGGGTGGAAGAGAATATTTTTGTCTCATGCTGGAAGGACTATGTTGATCAAGACTGAGCCGGGACTCATTCCACCGTACTACATGGACATATCAATCATCCCTAAGAAAGTGTTAGCAAGACTGTCGAGAATAATGAGAAATTTCTGGTGGGGGCATGACAAGGACTCAAAGAAAATGCATTTCATTAATTGAAATGTTTTTGAGATGGAGAAGGAGCAGGGAGGACTGGGGGTAAGATCACTACAACATCTAAACATGGCAATGATTGCAAAGCTGATCTGGAAATTCTTGGAGGATGAGGATTGTGTATGGGGTCAGATGATGAAAGCGAAGTATGTGAAGAATAGGAACTTATGGGAGGTAAAAAAATGAAATGGATGTTCTGCAACTTGAAGTTCCATGATGCAAGTCAGAGAAGAAATGAGAGAAGGATGCTGCTGGGCAATAGTTAATGGAAAAAAAATTGATATATGGGAAGATCCATGGGTACCAGGCATTACAAAAATGAAACCACAAAAGAAGGAAAGCGGAGACAATAACGTGAAGAAGGTAAAAGAAATCTTCTTACAGGGAGAACATAGGTGGGATGGAAACAAGCTGCAGTAGCTCTTCACGCCTACAGAAGTAATCAACATAAAGAAGATTTATATACCTGCTGAACCATAAGAGAGGGCTAGGGATAAAATGATGTGGATACATCATCCAAAAGGTGAATTCTCAACTAAGTCTTTCCTTAAAACACTATACAACAAAACCCCTTCCACTTCTACAAATAATATCTTTCCTTGGAAGAAGTACTGGAAGGTGAAGAATATACCCCAAAAATCCAAATGTTTGGATAGAGAATGCTCAAAAATGGCCTTCCTGTAGCTAACAACATCAAGAAGCATGTGCATGGAGTAAATGAAGAATGTAGATTATGCGAAAGCAGCACTGAGTGCATGGAACATCTGTTCTTATACTGTCAGCTAACTAAACAAGTTCTATTTGCATCTCCATTAAGTCTCAAAAGTGGTAAATGCCCAAATTTAGAAGTTAAAGACATTATAACCATGTGGATGGAAGAAGGAGGAGAATACGCCAAACTGAGAATGGGTTTGTGTGTTTTCTGGGAAATTTGGAAGGGCAGAAACGAGGTGGTTTTTAACAGGAAGAATTTTAATGTGAATGGGGTAATCCAAGAGGCAATGTACTGGTACAATGTGAAGATGGAAGTGGAAATTGATGTAGAACAGCCAACAGAGAACGACTTGTTAGAGGCGCAAAAGGATAGCTAGGAATTGCCAGAAGGAGAGAAGATAAAGATCAACTTCGATGGATCTGCAGGGACAAAAGGGTATGCTTGTGGGTCTATAGCTAGAGACATTACAGGCAAAGCGCAGGGATGTCAAAACAGGATAGTTGATTACTGCACATCAATTGAAGCTGAAGCGCACAGTGCAGAACTGGCAGTAGAGTTGGGGGTTCACAAAGTGTTCATAAACATCATTTTGAAAGGAGATTCACCGAATGTGATAAATTCTCTAAGATACAAGCACTACAACCCAAGCTGGAGGATTCAAAATACTATCAGCAGAATTAGAGATGAACTGAAGTACTTATGTTCAGTTGAGTTCAGATATATCATAAAAAATGCCAATCTAGTGGCACATAATTTAGCAGCTTTAGATGCATCGACACACTCTTCGAATGTGTGGCCATCCTCCCCTACTCTTAGTATTATTCATCTCATTGAGAGAGAGCAGACTGACTCTAGCTAGATTTGCTTCTTTTTTTCCCCTTTTTTTTTGGTTGTCCTTCCCAAAAAAAAAAGTAAAAGAATTTCAAGTAAATATAGGAAACTCTACCAAACTTTCTCTCGAAATCTCTAGGTTTTCATTTACATATATATATATATATATATATATATTAATGTGTTTTCTCGGTTTTCCAAGAACTTTGAAAATCTCTCCCGCGACTAAACCCTTTCTGGTGCATTTGTTTCCTTTTGGTTTTTCGAGTCCTCCTGCATGGTTGTGTCCCTCCAATAGTTACCTTCCATGTTTCCAAAATTGTATACTTTTCATAAATATCTCACCGTTAAAATTTTGAGTAAATATAGGAAACTCTAGCAAACTTTCTCTACCAAACTTTCTCTCGAAATCTCTAGGTTTTCATTTATATATATATAAAACTGTGGTAGTGATGTTAATGTATTTTCCCGGTTTTGTAAGGACTTTGAAAAGCTCTCCCGTGACTAAACCATTTCTGGTGAATTTGTTTCCTTTTGGTTTTCCGGGTCTTCCATCATGGTCGTGTCCCTCCAATAGTTATCTTCCATATTTCCAAAATTGTTTACCTTTCATAAATATCTCACCGTTAGAATTTCGAGTAAATATAGGAAACTCTAGCAAACTTTCTCTCGAAATCTTTAGGTTTTCCTTTACATATATATAAAACTCTAGCAGTGATTTTTATGTGTTTTCCCGATTTTCTAAGGACTTTGAAAAACTCTCCTGCGACTAAACCCTTTCTGGTGCATTTGTTTCATTTTTTTTTTCCGGGTCTTCCTTCATGGTCATGTCCCTCCAATAGTTATCTTCCATACTTCCAAAATTGTTTACCTTTCATAAATATCTCACAATTAGAATTTTGAGTAAAATTAGGAAACGAAATAAAAACAGTTAAGACTTACCAATTCCGTTAATATTTCTCTACCAAACCTATTTCCCAACCAAAATATCATTCGCTCGTCTTCATAATGTTTACACGTAACAACTATTTAAGCTTTTTTTCATTTGTAAAAATTAGACTATCATTATTCAATACCAAAATTAGTTATTCTACGGTGATATCCTTTCCACTAGAATATAAATTAAGTAATAAAAGATGAATAACATTAACAAGAATTCTAGGTGTGCCTATGTTCCGGTGTTAGTTTCACATTTAGTTTGTACACTACATTGAGACATGTCCTTTCTACTAAAAACTGCTTATACGAGGGCTGAGGACTCTATGAAGGATCTTGATGTGTTACGAACTAAGTTGAAAAAGGTTAACTCTGACCTTGTTCCCATGAAGTCATATGTTAAGGATCTTCTCAAAGAGGATATCTTCTCCAAAGAAACAGTCAATGCTGTCAGTCACAAGCTTAAAATTCTTGAATCCCTTGAAGATTCTGATCACAAACTCTGATTATTACTTGTGATCGTTTGTTCTTCTTTGATTTGTTTGGTTTTAATAATCTAGAAAACCTCTTATGAGAATTTATTCTTCTGTTTTTAAGAACTAGGGTTTGGAATAGCAATTATTGTGAGTACACATAGTTATTTCCAACGTTTTCATCTTGCAATGTTATTAGATTTATTTAATTAAATTCTAAGTTATTTGGAAGATGATTTTTGTAGTATTAATCTTTATGGTTTTATATATTGCAAATTGTTATGGGATATGTTGTTTACGTCCGTGAACCTTGACTATCCCATATTTTTTCAAAAGTTAACTCTATTATATATCGGTATGCAAATATTGATAAAAGATAGAATGGAATTTTGACAACAAAAGTTAAGCCATATGCAAATATTGATGGAATATAGGATGAACTTTTGTTTACAAAGATTAATTCTATTATATGTCATTGTGTAAATAGTGATGAAAAATAGAATGAATCTTTGATTATTCTGAAATATTGGTCTTTCCATGATCCACATCTTTGAGTATGTACTGTGTTTCTCTGTAAGTTTTCTTATGTTGAGCATGGCCAATTGAATTGATCATTTTCCTTGTGGTTAATTCAATTGAGATTTTTGGATACAAATTCATGTTTCATGTTATTTGTTAATGTCCAAATAAATCCTTATTTTCTTGTAAAAGTAAGGTCGCTCTTGTTGTTCTTTCGGAAATGACATTTTATGGGGGAGATTTCTTATTTGAACTTGTGCTTAATTTCCAAATCTTTCTGGGGAGTGCAGCTGTGGAATATTGTAGGAGTTTTCTTGTATCTTTATAAAATCCTTGATGAATACACTAAGTTTCGACTATGTGAAATCATCGAAACAAGTTGATATGTTCTCTTTTGGTCATGAAGTATCTCTATGAAAATTTCATTAGGATCCCACTACTTTTCGTACCTTTGCTAATTTATATTGACAAAAAGGTGGAGAATTAACATGTAGTTCACACTACAAATACATATGGTTTACGAATCATTATGTAAGGGGGAGTGGTTTTCATGTGAGATGAAATATTGACTAAGGGGAAGTGATACATTATCACCATAATATTGTTGTCAAATTTGTGATATAATTGGACTTTGATGCTATGTAATAATACTATGAAACTGTATAACAATAATTGAGAGAAGTTGTTTTCTCATTGTTATTGCTACAGATCTTCAACAACTATGATGCTTAGTTGAACATGTTCAAAATCATTGGAGTACTTGGAAGTGACGAAGATTTCGAGTAATGTTGAAGAACTAAGGAGATCAAGCATTTGGATGAGAATCTACAAAGCTTATTTATTTTGTAATCCATATGTATTGATAGTTTTCTCGCTAAAATTGACAAAGGGGGAGATTGTTAGAGCACTGCTCGGTCGAACTCGCAAGCGTTGCTATCTCAAGCTTATTTGTCAATGTTAGTGATCAAAACTATAAGTCTTGATTTCTAATCTGCTTATAGCGATGTCTCGGACTAAACTATATAAGGGAGAACTCTAGAAACTGGGAAACCTAATCCCCACACCTTCTGTGTGATACTAGTTGCGACTAGAGTCGATTCTCCTTTAACCTTAGGTTTTCTCCAAAACCCTGTAGGTTAACGACTTGAAGACTTCATTGGGATTGTGAAGCCAGGCCCAACTATTTTCTATGTAGTTGCGTGTTCTGATCTGTTATGATCTTACTTTACTACCGTGATTGAGTATTATCTTTGCTAAGATTTGCTTGAGATTTATCTCCGATATATAAGATTAAAAGTAGTCACAAACATCTTCATCCCATCGTTTCTGATTCCACAATATCTTGTTTCGCTTTCATACGATTAAGATTATTGTGAGGTTATTGATAATACTAGGCTCTTCTTCGTGAATATAAGCCTGGTTTATCAATTGGTTCCTGTGCACCTTGATTTATCAAAAGACGAAAAAAAAAATCATAGGTATTTCTGCGGGAGACAAATTTATCTATTCCAATATACTTTTATGTGTGTGAAAAATTTGTTTATCAAGTCTTCGACTTTGGGTCGTAGCAACTCTTAGTTGTGGGTGAGATCATCTAAGGGAATCAAGTGTGTAGAATCCTGCTGGGGTTCAGATATGTAAGGAGCACAACTGTACCTTGATCAGTGTGAGATTGATTAGGGTTCAACTACATTCCAGTCTGAAGTTTATTGGTAGTATGCTAGTGTTTGTAGCATCTTAATATAGTGTGGTTTTCAAAGATGGACTAGGTCCCGGGGCTTTTCAGCATTTGCGGTTTCCTCGTTAACAAATTTTCTGGTATCTGTGTTATTTCTTTTCCGCATTATATTTTGTTATATAATTGAAATATCACAGGTTGTGCGTTGAATCAATCAATTGGGAAATCCGACCTTTTGTTGTTGATTGAAATTGATTGACATTTGGATATTAATTTGTGATACCATCCAAGTTATTTCTCTTATTCAATCGGGCTCGCAAATTCCTATTTGTTTGATTACAGATTGAATTGAGAAATAAAGATATAACTCTTTGATAGACTTTTCTATAGATTGAGTCTGACTGTCTAGTTGATTCTCTTGAAAGTATATTAGAGTTTGTCCATTCAGATTGCCGAACGAAATATTGGGTGTGGTTGTTAGACCCCCGCTTTTTCACATTTCTCCAATCCAAAATTTCCAAAAGTTGTATAACTCAAGTTAGACTACGTGAAAACTCTTCTGAAGTTTCTATTAAATTTAACTTACCATAACGGTTATATCTCTTTGACATCTCTCCGACAAATCCAAGGTTTTTCTCACTATCATTTCTCCAGAGCCATTTTAACGGTACATCCCCTGCACCATCAAAGAGATGTTGCTTAGTGAGAATAATTATTCATAGGATGAGTATAACCACCACAGAATTTCATGTGCAAAATTCTAGATTGTCAGTCAAAATTTAATGTACCTCATGTTTTGCAGAGTTAGATCACGGACACTGTACCTTTGAAGTCAACTTCATGCCACATATGGCTGACACGGGCAAAATCTATTTTTTTTGTAAATCAACAAAATTAGGTCAACAAATTAAATTTTGTGAATGGACACAAAATTAATCAATTTTTGGTGAATTTTGCACGTTGATACAAAATCACTAATTTTTATCTTGGAGAGCAGTGCAGCTTTGGTCTCACTGGCACACCCGGCGCGCCTTTAATTGAGTACCTTTATGCACATCTTAATTCTGACATTTCGGGAAATTCATATTACTCAGCTGAGAGTGAACATTAATTTTCATATCATGTTAGTACTAAGAGTTCATCTGGGAACACAACATATGATAGATACTCGGTAGGCTCTGCATTAGTGAATAATGCGAGCATGATCTTAAATAATCATTAGGCTATATACTAGTGAACAAATCATCTAGGATCTTGAGTTTCAATACGATATGAAGAGAGGCATAATCACTTATCAGATTTGATATATTCTTTAATTCCTTGCGGAATATAGACATATCAAGGTCTACTAATTCTGATGTCGGGTCAGGTAGAGACTTTTATAGTTTTTCGCCCTAAACTAAAAACCACCATCAACACCACCAAGCGTTGGTATGTCAAGTTTGGTTGTCATATTTTAGTATCAAAATTCATTTAGAGTCGCTTGATTAAATACTAGAGTCAACTTCGTTCAGGTTAGACTAAAAAGTCTAGGAATATTGACACATACAAGTATTACTCCGGAGACATGAAGAATGTGAAGAAGTAAAGACTACAATGAGGACATCATCCTTCTACTTGAGGTTAATAATATTGACTTGATCTTGTTTCCATCCCTAACATATCTTTCAAGTCGGATTATATTGAAAACATAACATGCGTAGCTGTATATAAATAATACTCTAGTGGTTAGACTTGGTCATAACAGTATGATCAAAGTGTCAAGGAATCTATTGAATTATGAAGTATAAACGATTATCTTTTAGAACTTCGTAAATACGACATCAACATAATATTTGTATATAGCCTATTGATTATGTGTAAGATATATGTATGATTTCACCCTAAGAAACAAGGTTTTATAGCATTTGTTTAAAGGAAGTACATATATGAACTTGTTTTATAATAAAAAAGAAATCATGATTGGTCAGGTCTTTATTGAATATCTTTTGAATGACCAATATAAGATGACAAGGTAGAACCTATCTTAACTTATTGAGATTTGAGGTATAACCTGCCATAGCCTATATTGTGTAGCATGTTGTAATCTGTCACAAGCTACTTTGTGAAGCATGGTGTAATCGGTCACAAGTTACATTGGGAAGTTAGTTGTAATCGGTCACAAGCTACTTTTTGGAAGCATGGTGTAACCGGTCAGAAGTTAATTTGAGAAGTTAATTGTCATCGATCACAAGTTTCTCTAGAAACCAAGGTGTAATCGATCACAAGATAACTCGAGAGTAAGGTGTAACCGATCACAAGTTACCTATAGGAAGCAAGGTGTAACCGGTCACAACCTGATTTGGGAAGCATGGTATAACCGATCACAACTTATATTGTGATGTTGGTACAACCAATCCCAAGGAGTAAAACCGAGTTTCCAAGATTCACATATCTCTTTATGTTTTGTGTGAAGCTTGGAATTAGGATTTGCTGAGAAACTTCTAAATATCGACATATTTGAACATGTACATAACTCTTATCATTAATTGTTCAAAGATATTCCTTAATACTCAACGTGATCCCAGGTCCGATAAATTGGAAAGCATTTAATTATGATTTTCATAATATATGTTTTAGTTACCAACAATTAAAGCATATCTTCTGGAAAATATTATTAGTTAATGTGCTAGACTAATAATATGAGTTTTATTGGAGAGTGTAGTAGGGTAAAAACTGATCCTGGATAAAAATCGAAAATTGGGTATCCTGGTAAGAAACGAATCTAAACCCTACAAAAATATACTGCACATGAGTACTTTAGATTTGAGAGATCAATTTGTACAATCCTGGCCTAAACCAAGAAACAAATGTTCCAGTATTGCTTCAATCACAAAATGAATGAGAAGGATTGATCTTAGGGAGGGAAGCAAAGAAAGTGTTGAGATCAGAATGATAAATTCTGCAAAGTGTAACTTTATGACTTGTATCAAAATATAAAATTTGCTTGCAAAGTGTAAGCTGTGAATCCTGGATGGTTTCTGAATACTTACGTTTATAACTGATTATCCTGGTTCAAATAAATTGAAAATCTATTTATACAATTCATTGTCGAACACACTGATCTCGCTGGAAGTGGGAGTTGTGAAGTAGTGGAGATCATGGATGAGAAAACTGTGTCTTGTAGTTATGGGAAGACTGGATGGTTTGTACTCCCACTACTCCTCTACCTGTAACTTATCCGTTATTTCAGGAACTTTTTCTTATTGGGCGTGTGGCACGCCACACGATGTAAACCGCCAGACCAATACCCTGATATACATCCCCCATTTATGACATGTTTGATGTCTTGAGTATTTTGGTAGAAAATCGAACTTAGTCATGACTGACATGATATATTATTAAGGATGTCAGGTAAAAGTCTACTCGTATAATTTTATTTACCTGAATGAGGCCCATATGTCTCGAGTAATTAAGTTAAGTCATAAGAATGGTGTTAGAGCATAGCTCGGTTGAACCCACCAAGCATTGGTATGTCAAGTTTGGTTGTCATATTTTAGTGAATCAAAACTCATTTAAAGAGTCACTTGATTATTTACTAGAGTCAACTTCATATAGGTTATCTACAAAGTTACTAGGATATGAGACTTACAAGTATTACGTGAAGACTTGAAGAATGTGAAGAAGTAAAGAGCTACAACGATGACATCATCCTTCCACTTGAGGTTAATAATATTTGACTTGAACTGTTTCATTCCTAACGTATCTTTCAAGTCTTGTGTAAAGAGTCACTTGATTATTTACTAGAGTCAACTTCATATAGGTTAGCTACAAAGTTACTAGGATATGAGACTTACAAGTATTACGTGAAGACTTGAAGAATGTGAAGAAGTAAAGAGCTACAACGATGACATCATCCTTCCACTTGAGGTTAATAATATTTGACTTGAACTGTTTCATTCCTAACATATCTTTCAAGTCTTGCGTATTGAAAACATAATTGCGAAGCTGTGAATGATTATACTCTAGTTAGATATAGTATTAAGTAATTACAATACGAAGTATAATGTCTATCTTTTGAACTTCGTATATAAGACATCGACATAATCGTATGAATGCTATTGTGATTATGTATGGGTAGGGGTGAATATTTCGTCCTAGGAAATAATGTTTTACATTTGTTTAAAGGAAGTACATTCATAAACTTGTTTTGTGAATCGAAAGGGAAATCGCTAGGCTTATTGGTATTATTATTCATTGAAAATCTTTGGATTACCAATATGTGTGTTTAGTATAACCGCTCATAACTTGCTTATGTATCTTGGTAAAACTATTCACAATGCCTGAATTTTGTACTGGTATGACTTTTATTAGTGAAACCAATCTTAAGTAATCACATGAGATGCTATGATCGATTTATTGTAATTGGTATGACCAACTCTAGACATTGGGGAACCGATCCTAGTAAGAGGTGCAACCGATAATATGAGGGAATCGATCCTTGTAAGAGGTAAAACAAGTTTTTAGTAATTGGGGAACCGACTTTTGCAACCAAATACAAGTTTATACCATACGTATGTGGTAACCGATCCTAGTACCTAGTAAACCAACTTCTGGTAACTAGCGTGACTAATATTAGCACCCACACAGAGGTAAAACTGAAACTTGTTTTGGTATAACCGTTAAACCCATGATTGGTGATTTGATAGGATAATCAATCAAATAGTTATTGGAAGTCAGATGAACCAATTCTAAACTTGTTTGGAAGTGTGGAAAATCGGTTCCAAGATTGTGTTAGAGCACTGCTCGGTCGAACTCGCAAGCGTTGCTATCTCAAGATTGTTCAAGTTTTATTTTCAAAACTATAAGTCTTGATTTCTAGTCTACTTATAGCTAAGTTCGAACTAGGATAGAAAGTGTAGTAAAGTTATAGACTCCACGGCGTTCATCATACAAAGACGAAGAACTACTCAAGGAATTGGTGGAACTTCATTGACTAAAAGGTATGTGGAGACTTGAACTTATCTATCACTCAAAATTATATCTACTCTATCTCTTATCTTGAGATAAAGGTCATATTGTTATATAGACTTCGATTATACACATTTGCTATTTCGAGCCGAGTTTATCTCGCTTATTTTTTTCTCGAAATATGTGTTGGTAAGCTTTCGCTTTGGCCAAGTTCATCTTTACAAGTGATGAAATTCATGTTGGTTATTTCAATATCTTGAAAATTGCTTTGATGAAAAATAGTGTGTGAATAACCTCTATTTAACATCCTCTAAGAATGTTTCAATGATTGAAATGAGAGTTTAGAATATATAACCTTGAATGGATATAAACATTGTATGTGAACTCATCATACGTGTGTAAGTCCTAAATCCTTGAACCAAAGTATGCATACTTTGCTGCTCAGGATAACCGGAACTAAAGTCCGCGTACCCGTCTGTGTACTGCCGGAAGTTCACGTCCTTTGCTGGAGTTTGTGAACTGAAAACAAACTTAATCCGGGTACTTAAGTATGCGTACCGGTATGCATACTTGAGTGGGTTATTTTCTAAAAAATGGTTTATTCGTGAACTTAAACTTATATAAACTAAGGAATGCATATTTGCAAACCGTGGCTATAAAGTTTATGAATTGATTCGAGTGAATCAAAATCGTTTTTTCTTCGATTGTGTCTTGTATACTTCTACGAGATCTAAGTAATTGAACAACTCTCTAACTAGTTCTTTTGAGTCATTTGAACTAGTTATGGTGAAGATGAATAAGGTTGATATGAAAGTTACCATATGGCTAACCATTTGGTTAACTACTATTAAACCAACTAGGTGTACACGTTTAGGTATGGTTACACAAACCTAAATGGATGTGCATTTCATTTTTTTATAACAAGCTAAGTTCGATCTAACGGTTGAAAGATATTAGCTTGAATATAATCAGGTTTTCAACTAACGGTGAATATTGAATGCTTTGTTACCAAGGTAACTTAGATTGTAAACCCTGATTTGGAGACTATATAAAGGAGAACTCTAGTAACTGGGAAAGTTAATCCCCACACCTCCTGTGTGATACTAGTTGTATAAGCTAGAGTCGACTATCCTTTAACCTTAGGTTTCTACCGAGACCCTGTAGGTTAACGACTTGAAGACTTCATTGGGATTATGAAGCTAGACCCAACTATTTTCTCTATAGTTGCATGATCTGATCTTGTTGTTTCTATCCTATTTAGTACAATTGTAAAGTTGGCTCGAGATTAATTTCTCTGATAGGCAAGATAGAAAAGTAATCACAAACATCTTCGTCTCATCGTTTCAGATTCCATAATATCTTGTTTCGCTAGTCAATTAAGATTATTGTGAGGTGATTGATAATTTTAGGCCGTTCTTTAGGAATATAAGTCCAAGTTATCGATTGGTTCCTGTTCACCTTGATTTATCAAAAGACAGAACAAAACTTGTGGGTATTTCAGTGGGAGACAGATTTATCTATTACTGTAGACTTTTCTGTGTGATACATATTTATTTGTTAAAGTCTTCGACTTTGAGTCATAGAAACTCTTAGTTGTGGGTGAGATTAGCTAAGGGAATCAAGTGCATAGTATCCTGCTGGGATCAGATATGTAAGGAGCACAACTGTACCTTGGATCAGTGTGAGATTGATTAGGGTTCAATTACAGTCCAGGCCGAAGTTAGTTTGTAGTAGACTAGGTCCCGGGGTTTTTCTGCATTTGCGGTTCCTCGTTAGAAAAATCTTGTTGTGTCTTTTACTTTTCTATTTCCGTAATTATAATTGTTTTATTATAATTAGAATTAAAATACACAAACATTAATTCATATTTACTTAATAGCAATCCTATTGTGTTTGGTTAAGTCTGAACCTATTATCAAGTAAACATACTTCGTTGTTGTATTTTCTCGATCTTGTATCCATAGTCAATCACGCAAGTTATCATGTTATTGTATTGTCTCGATCTCGTATCCATAGATGATCACACGAAGTGTGAATATATTAGTTGTATTGTCTCGACTTGGTCCATAGAAAATCGCTTTTGGAGAAAGGACTTATAGGTGGAAAAGTTTTAGATTGAGGTATATTTGGGTACCATCGTCTTTTCAATTGGTATCAGAGCAGGCAAACACGAAAATATCTTACAATATGTGTTTGGTGCGATCCAACCTATAATTGGATGAATTACCAAGATTTAATTAACCTATAATTGAATGATTCAGTTAACGTACCACCAAGATTTAATTGGATGAATTACCCATTTTGGAAAGATGTTATGAGAACCTTTCTTCAATCGCAAGATTTTAATAATTGTCTATTAATTGAAGACGGATATGAAAGACCAAGAGTAGAATATCCTGAAGCAGAGTTTAAACACTTAGCATTCTACAGTTTTGAAGAAAGAGCTCTTGCAAAGCAGAACTCTGATGGTATAAATGCAAGAGCTCAGAGTTCTGCAAAACTTTCTAATGTTATGATGGCATTTAGACCAAGTTTTGTACACACGAAATATTATGAACCCTAATCAGAAACCTTCTTCGTCTTCAAATCTTCTTAGATCTTCAATAAACACCTGCACACAATCAACTTGAATCTCTTGTGATCAATCACAAACAGAACGAAGTCTATTAACAATGGATTATCACTAGACATCTTTAGATCTACAAACAGTCTAAAGATCCCCGTCGAAATTTCGATCTAGTTTAAGTAAATCTTATATCAGAAGAGAAGATTCTCAATCATAAACAAACTAGGTGCAATCAAAGTTCAACAACCGTTAGTAAATCAAATTAATCGAAAACTAATAATAAACTGCAATTATCTAGTTTCCCACCAACGGTACACGTAGAGCTTCCCAATCCCAAAGAAGTCTTTAAAATGAGATGTCGTAAGATATTTCGCTTAATTAGGGTACTTTCCTATCCGAACAGACGGATCCACCAGTAACAACACAACTAGGTAGTTTTGCTGGCTCTGAGGATTAGTTTGCTCGAAATGCAAACTTCAATATTTATATACCAATGAAGTTTGGGCACCAAGGAATTTCCAAAACTGAATATTCTCATAGATATGCAACAAGGGAAAAAACGGTTTCCATAATTCCTGAAAATTCTCTCTCCAAATATTGGTTAAAATCTCTGTAGAAAATCTCCAACTAGTAAATGCACATTACTAATTTTTATTTTCTAAAGATATGCATTTTAATTGATGGAAATTAAAAGCATATAAAACTAAAAACCTTAATTAAAAGATTCTCAATTTATTTTGATCCGGGATTCTCCTTTAGCTATTAAGGAATATCTTTGAACAATAAAAGGTAAGAGTTACTGCACATGTTCAAAGTATGTCGACATCTTTACTTTGTAAGTCCTTTTTCATATTTACAATCTTGGAACTGATTTGCCACACTTCCAAACAAGTTTAGAATTGGTTCATCTGAATTCCAAGAACTATGTGATTGATTATCCTATCAAATCAACAATCATGGGTTTCAAGGTTTTACCAAAACAAGTTTCGGTTCTACCTCCATGCGGGTACTAAGATTAGTCACACTAGATTTCCAAAAATTGGTTGACTAGGTACTAGGATCAGTTACCACATATATATGGTATCTAACTTGTATTCGGTTGCACAAGTCATATGATCGGTTAACAATCACTAATATTTTGTTGCACCTCTTACAAGGATTGATTCCGCTACTTGTGATCAGTTTCACCTCTTACTAGGATCGGTTCCCCAATGTCTAGAGTTGGTCATACCAATTACAATAAATCGATCATACCATCTCATGTGATTACTTAAGATCGGTTTCACTAATAAAACTCATACCAATACAACAGTCAGGCCTTGTGAATAATTTTACCAAGATACATAAACAAGTTATGAGCGGTTATACTAAACACACATATTGGTAATCCAAAGATTTGCAATGAATAACAAGACCAATAAGCCTAGCAATTTCCCTTTCGATTCATAACACAAGTTTATGAATTGTACTTCCTTTAAACGAATGTAAAAACATTATTTCCTATGACGAAATCTTCACCCATACCCATACATAATCACAATAGCATTCATACGATTATGTCGTTGTCTTATATACGAAGTTCAAAAGATAGACGTTATACTTCGTATTGTAATTCCTTAATACTATGTCTAACTAGAGTATAATCATTCACAGCTTCGCAGTTATGTTTTTAATATGCACGACTTAAAAGATACATTAGGAATGAAACAGTTCAAGTCAAATATTACTAACCTCAAGTGGAAGGATGATGTCTTCGTTGTAGATCTTTACTTCTTCACATTCTTCAAGTCTTCATGTAATACTTGTAAGTCTCATATCCTAGTAACTTTCTAGCTAACCTAAATGAAGTTGACTCTAGTAAATAATCAAGCGATTATTTAAATGAGTTTTGATTCACTAAAATATGACAACCAAACTTGACTTACCAATGCTTGGTGGGTTCAACCGAGCTATGCTCTAACAACTTCTATTTAACATGGGCTTGATTAAGGAAATTCCAGTTAGAAGCATCCTTTATGTTTGAGAATTTCATGAAGAGATATAACAAAAAAAATTAACCGGCTAACCTGATGCAAATGCTGACTTTATGGTCCCTGTCCGTACCTTGGATTCGGATGAGGCACTAGCTAGAGCATTTACTATCTTAAGGATGATTACTATGAATGGTCTTTGTTTTGATGATCTTGTAAATCTAGGAACCTTAATGACTACCCATGTGAATCTTCATTTCAATGTGAGGTGTTCGCTAGAGTGCTTTGATTCTGTTAGAGTAGACTGGAGCAAGCTAAACTCTTGTCCTTATTTCTAAGGGGATTACCTTGGTCTGGAAGAGTGATTGGTAGCGGAGGATATATGGAGGCAAGGATGAAGGCCTAATGAAAGATGAAAGAGTTGTCCCCCAAGAGTCAAAGTGAGCTACTGCTAAATGATTTCCTTAAACATTGGTGTTTTTTTATTGGATTTTGGTCATATGCATCTAATAAAGTAAGGGAACCCTTGCGTTCGAATTTGATACAAACCCTAGCTGGATCCATTACGTGTGCAGGGTAGGCTAAATCCCTAAGTTAAATTCGTAATAAGAAGTCATCCCTTGCACGAACTTCTCTCTGGCGACTGTAAAAACTTCGTATGGCGTCCAATTTCAGTGGTTAACCCTAACTATCTAGCAGAAAAGACTTAACTTTCTTATGTACATGAAAAATACATATTTAGAGCTTGTTTAGTCAATAGTAAATATATGTGAAGTCGAACTCGGGATCTAGGGATTTTTAGCAGCAATGCATACGAGTATTTTGATCATATCTCTTAGATCAAATTTCGGAATGTCGGGCCTTTTTAAAACATGGTAGCAAGGATATAAACAAACATTTTTCATCATGGGTGCATCATCTCTTTCTTAGGAGTCATATAAGATGTGTTGATACCCACACCGAGTCATTATTTTTGGAATCACATGATTGATGTGATTGAACTAATGTCAAATCAGTGACCGACTCTTATTTATCACATAAGTTGCATAGAAGAAAATAATGAATACCACGTTGGATTTTAGAGCCATAAAATCAAATATTAATGGAGAAGAGGATCAACATCTTAAGATGAGATTTAATTATCCCTACTTCAAGATTTTTTATAATTTTTTGACATCCTAGTGAAATATTAGGATCCCACCAACAACGCCTGATAAAATACAAAAGCGGATTAATGACAAAAACCAAAATAAATCACTAGAGAATAAAAGCTACCTTTTATCTGTATACTCACCCCATCTCTAGATATATACATGATAAGGTTCCCCAACAACTTATTACCAACAAGGTGGGTGAGTAAATAAATGTTCACGAATCATCACACAATGATAGTCGTTATCTCTTGTATAATGAACTGGATCAGAATTGTGATATTTTCTGACCAAGCTTGGCTTTCACCACGTCGGTTTCCTTGTTGTTGGTAATCGATTAAGTTATGATCTTTGTTGGAGAATTTATTGTTAAAGTAATTACTCTTTTTAAGAAGAATACAAGACTTCCTGAGGTGACCAACTTTTCCACAATGATAACAATGCTTATCAAAGTAAGAACTTTTCAAGGATTTCATCTTGTTTTTAAGTTGAGAAAGAAGATGCAAGAATTCAAAAGTACTTTTAAATGTATCAAAAATATATTCATCTATAGATCTTCCCTTTTCACATTCCTTAGAGAGATTTAATGGCAATATTTTTAAGACAGTCAAGCCTAATACTTTTGACTGACATATTGTCGATTTTTTCTCTTTTAGAGGGAACATTTTCTTTTCCTAAGAATTGCTTTTTATCAACTATCAAGTCAGAAAATTTTGTTAAGTTGAGAGCATATGAAGGGATGAAACTAGTCGACCTCTTAGATAAAATACTCTGAAGAATCCGTAAGTAATTCTGGTTTTCGTTACATATTAATGAACCGAACTTCCTGAAATCTATTAGGATAGTCTTAGGGTCATTTCAAACACAGATTTATTAGGTATTTCTGGTGTTTTCCTGATTTGATACCAATTGAAAATGAGAGGGTACCAACTACACCACTAAATTTTTATTCGGAAACCTGTAAAGACAAACTTGTCATAGTCAGTAGCACAAATCAACAAAAAATATCTGATACCTGATTTGTGGATAAGTTTTACTTGAACGATCTCAAAAGTCAATATCCAAATAATAACCTAGTATATACCTAAACTGTTATAATAAACGAATTCCAAGAAGAGCAAGTCTTGTAATCGTTCTTTCAAGATACGAATTCTTGAATAAATCTTTCAGGTTTTATACCGTCTTTACATTATTCAACATATCACTTATGATATTTGTATTGTAAAGATAAACAATATCATGCGGAAAAGAAATAACACAAGATACAACAAATTTTGTTAATGAGGAAAACTGCAATGTGCATAAAAATCCCGGGACCTACTCCAGAACTTGAATACCATACTGTATTAAGCTACTAAGAACACTAGCCTACTATCAGACTTTGGAATGGAATATAGTTAAGACTGAATCGACCTACAAGTAATTTAGCTTCAGTTATGCTCCTTCACGTCTCTTGGATATCGCAAGACCATATGCAACAAGATTTCCCTAGATAATCTCCTTTACATTCCTAGGAGTTCCTTCAACCTAAGTGAAGACTTTTTGATTGTTCCCCCTCTAAGAAAAAGCATGTTTGATTTCCCTTCAGAAATATATTCAATCAAGGTATGGAAATCTATATGTTTACGAGGGATCTTCAAGAAAATAAGATATGAAGCAAAGTCAACAATTCAGACGACTTACTCTCTTCCAAACTATAATAATCAAAAAGAACAACTTCCAGATAACACGAACTATCAGGTAAAAGATAGTCTGACCAGACTTCATGAATCCCTTAGTGACGTCTTCCAAAGTCTTAAACTAATAAAGTTTCACCAGAGGAAACCTAGGTTTTAAAGGACGACTATAGCCGTAACTAGGACACAAAAGCTCCACGATTGATATTCTAGTTTGCATGGATTTCTCTGTTTATATTTATGAACATGGCTTGGCAGTAAAAAAACAAAGCAAGAGGTTCGTGAACTAGTTTCCATGTTTATGAATTTCTTTGTGACCAAGTAAGCTTAACTTCTCAATAAAGATTGTACATGCATGTGAGAATCTTGCCAAGAGCAGCAAAAGTTGCTTATTTTTCTGCTAGCTGAAGAAGGTTCCACTTTTGACTTTCATTTTTTTAGCTAGTAAATACGTTAGTCCTTATATATTTTTATGAACTTAAGGTTTAAATCAATTTTTGTGCACTTTTAAAACTAATGGATAAAACAAATGAATGTTGAATAAAAATGTTATTCTAAATTTGAGTGCCGATTCCATTTGAGTTTCATTTGAATTTTAGTTTATCCCATTTAAATTTAATTTGAGTTCTATTTGAATTTAATTTTAAGTTTAGTTTTAGTTCATTCAGATTATTTCAGATTTTATAGGTACTTCATAAAAGTATGAATCCATATTTTATTTTTCAATATTAGAACTTGATTTTACGACCGATTTAATCGGTATGTGAAAATGCTGAGGGTACCAAAACACACCACCAACTTTTTCTTAGGCAATCTATATGGACAAACTTAAACATAATTTTAAGAGTTCAACTTAATGAATCTCAATCAAAGAATAGTATCGATAGTTATATCTATTTCTCTCACAATCAGAAAGTTTATAGAGACTAGTCTGTGAACCCGATTCTTGTGTGAGAGTACTTGGGTGATTCCAAATATCAATTTCCAAGTAATCAATCAAGTCATATCCAACAAACAATGATGGATGTGTTTACTTTGATTAATTTTGCGTACAACCTGTAATATTTTAATTATAAGGATAAACAATACGATGCGGAAAATAAATAACACAAACACCAGAAATTTTGTTAATGAGGAAACCGCAAATGCAGAAAAACATTAGGATCTATTCCAGATTGAACACCAAATTGTATTAAGCCGTTACAGACACTAGCCGACTACCAATTAACTTCGGACTGTAATGTTGTTGAGACCAAATTAAATCATCACATCAATTCAGTTACAGTCGGTTCCTTACGCTTCTTGAATCCCAGTAGGACTCCACGTAAATAATTCCCTTAGCCGACGTCCTTTACAACCTAAGAGTTGCTTCAACTCAATTGAAGATTTTAAACTAATCTTCCTCCCACAGATAAGCATGTATGTGATTTCCTTTTTGATCGTAGATCAAGGTGAGACTGGAAATGGATATCAATAAAAAAAATCTAGCTAACCCCAAAACCAGGACTTATGTTACCCGAAGTGCAACCTAGATTATTATTCACCTCACAAGTATTAAACTTGTGGAATCAACAAAGTATAAGAAGAAGAGAACTTTGATGATTTCTATCCATTTTGTTCAAGTGAGCAGCTCAACAATCAAACAATATCAGGATACTCGATCTATCAAGTTAAACAATAGCTAGACCTGGATTCATGAATCCCTATGAAGTCTTTTTAGTTGCTAAACCCTATAAGGGTTTTAGGAAAATAACGAATCTAGTTTTAAAAATAGGACACACCAAAGAAGTAGTGTCGGGATTTAAAAATCCCAGTTGTTTGAGTTTCCCCTCTTATAGACTTTTAAAGCATATGTTGCTTTAGGTTTAAGATAAAACAACTTAGGAACCAAGCAAACAATATCCACCGTTAGATAAATCTTTGAATCTGATTAACATAACAAGATATACACTCTGGTTAGGATGAACCGTAACCTAACCGTGTACAAAAGACCACGCTCATGAATAGTTAGTCGAAACTAGCCAACTGAACTATAAGCTTGAACGTTTTCGTAAACACTTAAGACTTTAACTTGAGTCATAATTATATGATCAAATATGTCTGTAGTGCCTTTTGAGATTATTCAAATGCTAATTATATCAGAGAAATAATTTTATGTGCATATGAATTTAATCAACATGGTAAGTAGATATACAAGGTACAATTACTCAACCTGTTCATGAAAAGTTAAGTCAAAATACGTGTACCGGTATGTATACCTTATAACATGACCGAGTTCCGGAGTTCACATAACTTTTCCGGTACGTGTACCGGTATGGATACCAAACCGGTTCCGGGACCAACAGTTCTTTTCTAGTATGCATACTGGTTTGCGTACCGATCCGGGTTCACGATTTCACATAATTTTTAAGGTGTTCATACTAATATGCATACCAAAAATCTGCTTGTCTACATATAGCTACTCTGTTACGTGTACTGAGTACATGTACTACGTCTTCCGACTTTTAATAGTTTTCCCAGTTTGTAAAACTAGTATGTATACCATCTTGTATCCGAAAATAATAGTAGTTTTATATTTCTCTCTAAATCGATTCAAAACATTCCCAAATAACATCAATGACACATATCACTCTTCCAGGCTATTTTTGAATGATAAGTCCTGAATTAACATTTAGATTACAAACAACAAATTTTTCTTAACCGAAATTCATCAAGTATGAACAAATGTTCATTAAGCTTAGTCATATATATTTCAAGAAGTTTAGTTCTCGAAATTCTTGATATGCTTACGGTAGTCTAATTAGTTATGTGACAACGTCTTATAGATAGAAAGATGAATATGACTTGAGATATAGGTGGTTCAGTCTTCACTTACCTTTTGTTGAATAATTTCTCCAAAAGCTTTAGTTGATCTTCGCCTTCAAATGGTAGAACGTAATGGTGACTATCGTGATGTACGTTTCTCAACTACATCTTCTATCCTAATCTGGGACTTAACTAATTGTAGACTAGAAATCAAGATATAGTTTTGACAACTAAATTTGACAACAAGCTTGAGATAGCAATACTTGTGAGTTCGACCGAGCAATGCTTTAACAATATGTACCTCTTTACCGTTAAAATTAATCGTATAATGAAAATATTCTGTGATCCGTTCTTCTAGTTATACAAAAATAAAATGCTTTATCAATGACCCTATCCGCGACTGTTAAAACATGTCATTTAACTCGTATCTATGACCTATCTAAACGGTCGCGAAACTTCTGTTTTTCACTAGTGGCTTTGAATCACTGAGAAGATATGTTTAACCGTAAGTATATATTATGCACCATGTGATTTTACAAAAACAATGGTTAAATAGTTTTGGAACCTACAAGATTAAAAGTTACAGTTCTGAAATCAGTTCATGAACTGCCAAAATAGTTTATGAAAAAATTATTGTCATGTAACTCATGAGTCTTTTGTATTTGACATGTTCGCGAATTTTCCAAAACAGTTTGTGTACTTGAATACAAAAGGTGTATTGGTAACTGTAAAAATCAACCTATTCGCGAACCGTATAAATCAGTCCGTATACTATTGAAATAAATATTGAAAAGACGAGGGTACCCAAATACACCACAATCTTTTTGTTTCAACATGTAAGTCTTCTACTAAATGTGATCATCTATGGATAGAGTCGAGACAATACGACAATTCGTTTCACACTTCGTGTGATTGTCTATGGATATGTGATGAAGACAATACGATAACAAGATAACTTGTGTGAGTGACTATGAATACAATATCGAGACAATACGACAATGAAGTATGTTACTTGATAATAAGTTCGGTATTAACCAAACTCTATAGGATCACTATCAAGTAATGTGGAGTTAACGTATGTGTGTATTTTACTTTATTATAATAAACAATTATAATGTGGAAATCAAAGTAAAAAACACAGCAAGATTTTGTTAACAAGGAAACAACAAATGCAGAAAAACCCTGGGACCTAGTCCAGTTTTGAATACTCTCATAATTAAGCCGATATACAAAATATAAATGAACTTCGTATAGTTGATACCAAGCAGACCACCTCTAGCTACTTAGTTCCCTAGTATCCCTGCGCCTTCGACTTCTAGAGTCACGCACATGAATAGCAAGTACTTTGTATCATATTCCAAACATCAAAGGAAGAATCTTTTTGGTAATCACTTTAATCAATCTTTGTTATAAGATATAGATGAGTCGTTGACAAAGGCTCTTCCGTTAATTTAATAAACTCCTTTGTCTAGTTAGATCAATCTAACTTTCATTATTGAAATAGTCAAGTATAGATTCGCACTCAATCAAAATTAATCTCAAAGAGAAATATTTAGAATGTCGATCTCATGCAAATAATCAATCGAATAAATCTGATTCTAGTTGGATCCCAGCCAATTAAGGTTTGTGTAAACAATTCACAAGATACGAAAACTAATAAGAAATCTTCTTCGTCTTCGAATTTTCTTTAATCTTCAATAACCTGCATAACACCACTTGAATCTCTTGTGATCAATCACGCACAGAACGGAGTCTGTTAACAATGAATTATCACAAGATGTCTTTAGATCTAACAATAGTTCTAAAGATCTCGTTGGTACTTCGATCTAGTTTGAGTGAATCTTATATCAGAAGATAAGATTCCCAAGAATAAACAAACTAGGTGCAATCAAAGTTTCAACAACCGCTAGTCAATCAAATCAATCGAAAACTAATAACACTGCAATTATCTAGTTTCCCACCAACGGTACTCGTAGAGCTTCTTGATCCCACATAAGTTTTTAAACGAACGGTCTTAAGAGATTTCACCTAATTAAGATACTTTCCTCTCCAAATAGAAGGCTCCACCAGAAACAACAAGAAATGAAATTTTCCCGGCTCTTAGGATAGTGTGCTAGAAATGCAAACTTAGGTATTTATAGACCAAGGAAGTTTGACACCAAGGAATTTCCAAAACCGAAAGTATTCTCAAGATATGCAATGAATGACAAAATTCGGTTTTTATAATTTCAATATAAATGCTTGTCCAATATTTCCGAAATCTCTCAATAGAAAATCTCCAATTAGTAAATGCACATTACTAACTTTTATTCTCTAGAGATATGCATTAATTCCTGGTAATTAAAGCATATAAAACCAAAAACCTTAATTAAAAGATTCTTAATTTATTTCGGCACAGGATCATTTTAAGTACTAATGAATATCTTTGAACAATACATGATAAGAGTTATTATTCGTGTTCAAAGTATGTTGACATCTTTTCACTGAAAATCCTTATTTCATATTTACATGAATTTGCATTCTTGGAATTGGTTATAGCACGCTTCCAAACAAGTTTAGAATTGGTTCACCTATTTTCCAAGACTACTATGTGATTGATCAAATACCAAATCACATACATGGGTTCAATCGGTTCTACCAATCACTAGGATCAGTTATACCTAAATATGGAAACACTGGTGATCGGCCACACCAGTCATTAGGATCGGTTACACCAGTTACAAGGATTGGTTCCATCTACACATGGTATTAGTTGTGGTCGGACATACCAATTACTAGGACCAGTTACACCAATTACAAAGATAGATTACGCATACTCATGATCGGTCACACCAATTACTAAAATCGGTCACACCAATTAGGATCGATCATACCATCACATGGTGATTACTTAGGATCGGTTACACTAATTAATAAAAACCAGTCATACCAAATTATAAGTCAGGCATTGTGAATAGTTATACCAAGATACATAACATAAGTTAAGATTGGTTCTACCATCTCACACATATTGGTCATCCAAAGATTTGCAATGAATAGCCAGACTAATAAGCCTAATGATTTCCCTTTCGATTCATGAAAACAAGTTCATGAATGTACTTCCTTTAAACAAATGTAAAACATTGTTTCCTAGGATGAAATCTTCACCATAACCCATTATTTCACTATATGTGTGCACTCTTTTAATGAGTTAAATTTGACAAGTTCATTTGATTGGTTAGTATTTAACGGATTTTCCCATAATAAAACGTGCTAAAAATTTCTTCCCTCATTATATACTTTGATATGAGGTTGAAATGTTATATGCACCCTCGTTAGAGTGTTTACCAAATTGGAATTCTAGTTTTATATCTAATTTATAACATTTCCTATGAGAATTATCTGGTTTGTTTTCCCTAAAAGTGCTTCTAGTCAATGCCATTTAATTAAATCAGTGTATCTGGTTGATTATAATATGATTTATGATTTAATAATAGATGATAACGACATCAATTTATAAGTTTTTTGTTGTTTTTGTTCTTTAAAGCATGAACATCATTAATTAATTAATAAATGATTACACGTGGTCCTAGAGTCATTTAAAACAATTTGGTTTAAAAAGGACAGAATCATATTATCCCAGATTATGGTTGAGAGATTTCAGTTATACCGTAATTTAATGCATGGTTTTCTAGACAATCTGTCGCTTGGTTTCCTTCACTATAGCTGTAATGGATAGTGCGTCACAAAATTTGAAAAAAAATTCACTTGAAATTCATAATTGTTGCACATATATAACCTACCGGTTCAGTATCCTTTTGTCTCAACTAGAGCAGGTTTTCAGAGTCTGATTCAAATTATATCTTTGACTAACTTCTATCTATCACCTCCCTTGTTATTATTATCATGGCGCATTTTTCTGCTACAAGACCTGTGATAATGCCCAATGTTTTGGCTACCGCTAACACAGTTATTATCGATGAATCTCTGCATATGAAACCTGCACCGCCGATTCCAAGGTGTCTCTGGCCTCCCCATCCGTATTGATTTTGATCCAGTCCATGTTAGGATGAACCTGACATACCCTACCGAGATGGTTGTTTTTGATCTTGTGGTGTTCGATGGATTTTTATATGATGGCATGCCAGGTAGCTTAGGAGGTTGGTTCTCCTTTGCCTAAGTAAATTCTTGTTGGATCTTGAGCGACAAGTTAATAATGTTTTCAGAGTTTGATTATTTCTGGTAGTATTTTTTTTTTAATTTCTGGTTATCCATGGTGACCAGAAAGAAAACAGAGCAAAGTGATGATAGAAATATTAGCTTTTGTTTGTAAAAAGGTTGGGATTGTGGTTTGGGGATTTACGATAATGGTAGAAATATGTGTGGAATTTGGTTGGAATGATAAGTGAGGAGGGTGTTCCAGTCGGTTACAAAAACCTGGCATTGAAGTAGTATGTGTATAGCAGTTTCCAGTTCAGAATTGCATTAGGGGAATATGTTGGAACTAGTGAGATTGATGCAGCTTAGAATAACATAGTTCATAAGTCCTTTTTTAATAGTTCTCCACAAGAAAAACTAAATATTTTGGGTACATAGAGGTGTCCACAGGAATTTGGTAGCTGGAAGGGGTTTTTGATTAAACGGAGTTGCTGCTCAGGTAAGATATTTATATCCTGAAGATGTAGTGTGTCTTTTGATTTGAAGTATGGCTAGATAATCTTAAATAAGGAGATATCATGAGGAATGTATATGTTTATTATTCGTTGAACTGCGATATGAGAGAGATGGTTAATTTTTTCATGCATCAAATTATGGTTAAAGTATCTATGATGTGTTCCACCATCTGTAGAAGGTGGCATTATGAAGGATATGTTGTTTAATTTTATATATATTACTCAAACTAGAAATATATAAGCACCTTAAGACCCACACTAAACCTGAAGTGATAGAAGTATGGTAGCCAATGGGAACACACCACTGAAGAACACTTACAAAGACTGACTTATTAATAGAAACAAAATATTACTAGTGAAAACTAAATACAGAGGAATACAGATAAAAGTGTCAAGAAAACTAACTCAAGAAAGGTAGATAATTTGAGCGTCTACTGGCTCAAATAAAATCTGTTAAGCAATACTACTAGAACTAGACTTGGGAGTATTTGTTCCACGTGCGGAATTTGTAGCTGATGCGAGTGTTGGGAGGTATTTATGCGAATTCAGAAATCTAGTGATAATATCTTCATTGTGGACATGGTCCATGTAGCTAGTTTACACACTTTTCTTGTTGACGCCCAAGTCTAAGATATAACCTAAAGAAATTATCTGGAAAACCAAGATGCTAAAAAGTAAGCCGGTTGATATCTCCCTTTCATCATCAGTATTAGTTCCAAACAAGGGTTAATAATAGTCATCAACAGTTATACGGAATAGCGGTCTATATTGAAGAGTCAAATATATGTCACAAACTCTCTCATGCATTTGAGATATAAAACCTTGAATAACTTCAAATTCAACAGTTTGCTCATTGCTTGAGTCTTGAATTGTTAAGATCAGTTCAACACTGATTAAGAAGCACCTTAATTATATATTGTCCTGGTTCCCAAATCTTCAAAACATCACCCATATTAGCTATTGATTCATAGCGGGTAACTCTAATTAGTTCAAGGTATAAATGAAATATGATTTAGTATTATTCATATCCAAATCTTCCCATAGACAAATCATCCCTAATCTCGCATACAACAGACAAGGTTTTTTAAATTTTAAAGGTGTTAACATTGGTTAGAATTAAACAACCACCAACAAAGCAAATCTTCCAACGGTGATGAGTGGCATACAAATAAACTAGTGAATTCTCAGTATATCATATTCCATGGTTTAGTTTCACGGAAGATTCGAGGTAATTTTTTATAAGTAATATGTCACTATTACATATGTGGGACATAATGTGTTGAGTACAATGTCTGATGAAACAAAATGGATAAGATAAATTCTAGCTTATGACCATTGAAGAAGTTAACAAAGTACAAACAAAGGTACTACTTGCAGAGCCATATTTTTTATGTCAAAGAAAATTGGTAACATATGTTCAAACAAATAATATTCAGGCAACATTACTAAAGATCGGAGAGCAAAGTCAGATAATCACAGGAGGCCAACAGGTAAAAACGTATCTCAAATATAACGGATTTTTTTTTCCCTAATAATGATACGAATAAATCTTATTAGATCATCGTTTGGTAAACATCACAAATTTTGGTATGTCAAGATTGTTGGCAATTTTATAGTATACTAAAGTCAATCTCGAACTAGGAATAGAGCATGGTAGTTGTTTATCATAAATCACCAATCGACCTTGAAGATTGAAGACTAAAGAACGATGGCATCAACGGAAACTTCATCAACTTAGGTATGTGAATGCTGACTATCCTATTTACTCATATTATCTATAATTCTATCTATTGAGATATGTTGCATGAATTTAGTATTATGATAAACATTGCAAAGAAGAATTCAAGAAATACGAACTAGTCAAGCTATTTCTTATAGTCACAAACTGATTTACTCAATTCATGAACTTGAACTTACAAAAATAAAAACTTGATAAATAAATCTCAATTAGCTCTCATACACAAACTGATTTGCTCAGTTCGCTAACTAGTCAATTTTGATTTCCATGCATAATATTTGTTAGAGAATAGATCGGTTGAACTCACCAAGTGTTGGTATGTCAGGTTTGGTTGTCATATATTAGTATCAAAACTCATCTAGAATCGGTTGATTAAATACTAGAGTCAACTTTGTTTTGGTTAGACTAGAAAGTCTAGGAATGTTGAGACATACAAGTATTACTCCGAAGACCTGAAGAATGTGAAGAAGTGACGAACTACAATGATGACATCATCCTTCCACTTGAGTTTAGTATTGACTTGAACTGTTTCATTCCTAACGTATCTTTTAAGTCGTGCTATATTTAAAACATAACTGCGAAGCTGTATGTACTGTATACTACTCTAGTGATGTGACATGATCATAGTATTAGGGAATTAGACTATGAAGTATAACGCTTATCTGTTGAACTTCGTAGATATGACATCGGCATACTCTTGTATATATTGTTGTGATTAAGTGAAATAGATTCTAAACTTACAAATGACAAACACCTGGGCTTGGGCTTAAATGAGTTATGCAATGAGTAACAAGCAATTTTATTATTCTGCACAATGAAGTACGATATCAAGCTAGTTGGATGCGGTTTCCTGCACATAAATCGGCCAAAACATACGATTCTAGCCTTATCTCTATCCCTCGCTTGTTTCATCTCTCTTTGCGTTTCCGCTTCTTCTTCTTCATTGATGGCCTCACTTATGATAATGGGTACTTTACCAATTGCATCTCCACAACAACTTTCCTTCTCTCGAACTGAAGTCCTGGGTCTCTCAATTTCTTCTACTGCCCCAGTTTCCGTTTCATTCTCTTCTCCAATTTCAGTTCCATCAGGTAAGTAAATAATAATTCATTACTAACTCACCATTTGTCTCTCAATACGATACATTCTTCAACCTTAATATTTTCTCTTTGTAATGTGACAGTGTACTGTGGTAGAGGTGATAGAAAGACTGCGAAAGGAAAACGATTCAACCATTCCTTTGGAAATGTAAGTTTTATGAAACTATGGCATTTTTTTTCTGTACAACATTTTCTTGTTTGATTGTTTTGATAAGTAAATTGTGATGGTTGTTGTAACGGGTTTGTTGATACAGGCAAGGCCAAGGAACAAGAACAAGGGAAGAGGACCACCTAGGGTACCCGTAGCACCTTCTACTTCTCCAGCTAAGAAAGATAAGTATGAAGATAATGAGAAGATTAAGATTGATATCGACGAGTCTTTGTTTGATGGTTGAGTAAGTGCATACTGCTTTTGAGTTGTTTGTGTTTTGATGTAATTTTCCTAATGTGTCCAGAAAGATTTCTTCTTGTGTGAATTGTCAAATGTGATTATTGTTGAACAATTATCGTTTATTTTGTTAGTGTTTGCTTTGCGTACTATTTTGCATTCTAAGTATTTGATTATATGCCTGAACTGAGTCTCTGCTGTAGTAGAAGAAGTAGAAACAAGATTGGTTTTTGGGTAGTTTAATTCAATACATTGGTATAGTATTTGGGACAAATGAATTCTATCTGGTGGGTCTTGCTGAGTTGTGTTGCACAGACTGGGTTAAGTAAGCTTCTAGAGTGTTCGCGATATCTTGATTAGGGTGGCAGAGGATTGGATAGTTCGACAGTCAATGGTCTAATATCCATAGCAGCCTTACCTTTTTCTTAAGTTTTTTCCGAGTACCTATATAAAGCATATATAGAACTAGCCACCTAGGATTATTCGAGAATTTTTGTTGCCTAATTGATAGTTTGATACTTGTGTGCCTTGCTTTCTTTTAAGTATGTTGGAGGGAGACCGGAGTATCTGATGTATACACTCATTTTCGAATAGTCCACACGTTTCTTTTTTGCATTAAACTTTATGAATAGTATATTGAGGATTGCAAGGATTTTAAAGTTTCATTATTGATTCCTGGGGTTATATCATGTTAGGTGATTGAGGTTAGGGGTTAAAAAATGGAAGTACTACTCGGTGAGAATAGGGGAGTGATGGTGTAATTTCTTTCGACTTTTCTAAGTTTTTGCTGCCTTACTTGTTTCGGTGTAATTTCTTTCGACTTTTCTAAGTTTTTGCTGCCTTACTTGTTTCTTCTGCCTGGGACGTGGGTGTCCTACGCGTCTCTTTGGCTTTATGTTTCCCATTATGCCGTTTTCCGGCAGTACTGATCAAGCAAAGTAACTTTGAAATGGTTGACAAAGTTTATTATTGTTGGGGGAGGCTTACGAAATCCGAGCCGCTATGCGCAATACGAAACCTACACGAGCAATGAAACACAATGCGGAAATACACAAACTATGACGATATAGAAGCAATCACACAACACCGACAATTACGTGGAAAACCCCTCCAAGGTGAAGGGTAAAAAACCACGGGCAAATCTTCCACTATAACAATAATGGGTTACACACAATTCTCCCAAATTTGGGGATAACAACAACCTCAAGGTGCCTATAGCACTTGGATATCAATTTGCCTAATTACACTCACCCCTAAGGATGGATCAACAATTCATTCATATATAATATGAGATTCACTATCAATTTAAGAATTAGAAGTGATTTGAGATACTTACTACTAGGGTTTGACAAACCCTAGATTTTTTCCCCTTTTGAAGAGATGTGGAAATTGATCAATCAATTCTCCACCACAACAACCAAAAGATCCTTCAACAAGAACCCTTTCTTCTCCTCTTCAAGATGCTTCAATCTCACCAAAAATTGGTGGTTTAATCTCTCTACCTCACTCACTCTCTTTTCTTCTTCCTCTCTTTCTCTTTCTTCTTCAAAACAAGAAGAACAACCCGTAACTCACAAAATGAGTCTCCTGGATGTTTTGTAAACATAAAGGACTCCCGCTAGATAACTCCCCATGTTGGTTAAGGGGCGACAGATCATTGGGCCACATAAGGCGTGACATCCCAACAATCTCCCCCTCACGACTTATGGTAAGGTACCCGTCACCACCAACCCCAACCCCTCTGAGAAATACACATGCTTGTATTTTGGTAGCGACTTTGTCATCATATCGAACCGTTGTTATCTCGTATGGATCTTTTCAATATACAAGACCTTCTCCTCGAGAACTTCTTGTATCCACCGATACCTAATATTGATGTGCTTGGACCTCGAGTGAAAACTCGAATTCTTGCCGAGATGGATGGCACTCTTTGTCATGTCACAAAAAACAATGAACCTCTCTTGCTTCACACCGAGTTCTCTAACAAACCTCTTCATCCATATCATCTCCTTGCAACTCTCGTAGCCGCAATGTACTCGCCTCTGTAGTAGACAATGCCACACATTTTTGTAACTTGGATTGCCAAGACACGGCTCCCCCATAGGTAAATAAGTAACCCGATGTAGACTTGAGACTGTCTTGAGCACCCGCAATCAAATCAATCTGTGTAACCAACTAACTCGGCTTGTCACCTCCATAGCACAAACACATATTAGAAGTACCCCTTAAATACCGTAGTATCCATTTCACCGCTTCCCAATGCTCCATAGCAGGATTTGATAGAAATCGCTTTACCACTCCAATTGCATGAGCTATATCCCATTTGTACACACCATTGCATACATCAAACTACCAATCATGGACGCATAAGGAATTTTCTCCATCTTCCGTTTCTCAACATCATTCACAGGACATTGATCACGAGTTAACTTAAAATGGTTTGCAAGTGGACAACTTACAGGCTCGGCCTTGTCCATGTTGAATCTTTGCAACACCTTCTCAATGTAGCTTTCTTGTGATAACCACAGCTTCCTCGCTGTCCTATCACGAGTGATCTCCATGCCAAGAATACGCTTTGCTTTGCACCCAAGTCTTTCATAGCAAAAGACTTGCTCGAGATCTGACTTCAACTTTGTCAATCTTTTTCTTATCTTTGCCAACAATAAGCATGTCATCAACATATAGCAAAAGAGTAAGAAAATCACCATCAGCAAATTTTTGAATGAATACACAATGATCTGAAGCCGTCCTCTTGTACCCATGTTCCTTCATGAACGATTCAAACTTCTTGTACCATCTTCTTGGAGCTTGCTTCAAACCATAAAGACTCTTCTTTAGCTTGCACACCATGTGCTCTTTGCCTTTGACTTCAAAACCCTCGGGTTGTGCCATATACACATCTTCCTCCAACTCACCGTGAAGAAATCTTTGTCTTGACATCTAGTTGTTCTATCTCAAGATCCAAACTAGCGGCTATTGCCAAGACAACCCGAATAGAAGAAAATCTCACCACCGGTGAGAAAATCTCGTCAAAGTCAACACCCTTTCTCTCGCTCATAACCCTTCACAACTAAGCGTGCTTTGTACCTTGGTTGTGAGTTACCATCTTCGGTCTTGATTCTGTACACCCACTTGTTCTTCGAATTTTCTGGTTCTCAGGCTTGTCAACCAAATCAAAAGTGTCATTCTCATCTAAAGAGCCAACCTCTTCTTTCATGGATTTCAACCACTTCGACTTTCGAACACTAAGAGCTTCTTCATAAGACTCTGGTTCACTGCATCTGTGAGCATCACATACTCATGTGGTGGATACTTTGTTGAAGGTAATCTGTCCTCTTGGATCTTCTCAACTCAAACTTCCGGTTGTTGTTGTTCTTTGCACTTCTTGCTCAACATCACCCACTGGAACATCTTCATGAGCTTCATCTTCATTGCCATTACCATCAACATCATCATCATGTTGTTCAAGAGTAGGAAAAACTGGATTTGGATCCAAGGTCATATCATCTTGAAGCTTTGGCATCTCAATCTTCTCAAAGTCTTCAATTGTCTGGTCTTCAAGGAATACTGCATCCCTACTTCTGATAACCTTCTTCTCAACTGGATCCCAAAATCAGAATCAAACTTCTCTTTTCCATAGCCTAGGAACACACATCGCTTTGCTTTGTCGTCAAGCTTTGATCTCTGATCTTTTGGGATATGAACAAATGACCCGCAACCAAACACTTTCAAGTGATCATAAGTAGGCTCTTTGTCTCTCCATACCTTTTCTCGCTACTTCTCCATCTAGCGGTCTTGAAGGAGATCGATTGATCAAATACACAAAGAAGTATTCATTGCTTCACCCCGTAAATGCTTATGCAACTTGAATGAGATAACATGCACCTTATTCTCTCAAGAATAGTGCGGTTCATCCTCTCTCGCAACACCATTATGTTGTGGAGTCTTGATCTGATTGTTCATGACGTATACCCATGCTCTTGCAATACACTTCAAGTGGCCCAATGTACTCTCCCCGTTGTCGAACGAAGGCACTTCAAGGTTCTACCCGTTTCTCTTTCCACCATGCTATGAAACATCTTGAACACAGGAACAACATCATCTTTGGTCTTGATTGCATATGACCAAACCTTCCTTGAAGCATCATCTATGAAAGTAACAAAATAAACAGCACCACCAAGTGTTTTGACCCTTAAAGGTCCACATACATCGAATGAACAAGATCAATAATACCGCATTGCGCTTGGGTAAAGCTTTATGAAAAGAGACTCTAGTTTGTTTACCAACTAAACAATGAGTACACTTACCCAATTGCATACCTTTGGCATTTGGAAAAACTTGTCTTTTGGTGAGGATTTGAATTCCTTCTCACTAAGATGACCAAGTCTTCTATGCCACAAACTGGAGATTGAATCTTTGTCAACAAGACATTCAACTCACCTTTCAACACCTTCACTTGTGTCTTGTACAATGTGCCACACTTCTTGCCTCTTGCAATAACCATGGAGCCCTTGCTTAGCTTCCATTTGCCATCACCCAAGTGATTGTTGTACCCTTCATCATCTAACACTCCTGGTGACATTAGATTCAAACGAAGATCTGGTACATGTCGCACATTTCTGAGAACCAACGTACAGCCAACACTGGTCTCAACCTTCACATCACCCATTCCTACAATTTTCGCAACACCACTGTTGCCCATTCTGACTGACCCAAAGTCACCAGCCTTGTAGGAGGTAAATACATCTTCATGAGGAGTAGCATGATAAGATGCACTCGAATCAACTATCCATTCTCAATCGAACACGCAAAACTAACACAAACATCATTACAATCTGAGAATACAATGATATCATCATTTGTCACAATAGAGCTGCAACACCATTGTCTTGGTTATCATTTCCTTTCCCCTTCTTGTGTTCTTGCTTCGGCTTCCCGCATTCATTTGAATAATGACCTCTCGTATGACAGTTCCAACATTCAACTTCCTTTCTCGACTTTGATTTACCCCTTGACTTGCTACGGCCAACTTGTCTTCCCGTCTTTTCTTCTACCCCGATTTTCTGTCACAAGAGCTTCGAATGAGATGAGTCTAGTGACTTTCTTCTAACTTCTTCACTCAAAGAACTCGCTAGTTGCAACAAATCATGTTCAACTTCTTGTCTGGAGCAAGAATAACCGAGACAATTCCTCAATGGCTCCCAACCTGTCTGGTAAAGTATTTAGCAACAAATAAGCTTGAACCTCTTCTTGTGAATTTTGAGGTCCATAGATGTAAGCTGATTCATGATCCCCTTCATTTCATTTAAATGTTGCGCCATTGAACTCCCTTCCTTGTAACATAGCTTTCCAAGCTTTTTGAATAGAAGAGCTTTTTCACAAGGAGACTGCTGATCATATATCTCCTCTAACTTGGTCCACAAAGGATATGCTAGTGTCTCACTAGCCACATGATGAAAAATGCTATCATCAATCCACTGACGAATATAACCAACTGCTTTTCGATTAGTAACCTTCCAATCTTCGCACTTGTCGCCTCAGGCCTTACTCCCTTGCTCTCTATTGGACCATAGAGATCTTTACAATATAACCAGTCTTCCATCTTCGCCTTCCATATGACAAAGTTCTCACCGGTCAAATTGACCATTCTATTACTAGTGCTAGCTTCCGCCATTGCACAGGATTAGCTCAACCCAAAAGCTCTGATACCACTTGTTGGGGGAGGCTTACGAAATCCGAGCCGCTATGCGCAATACGAAACCTACACGAGCAATGAAACACAATGCGGAAATACACAAACTATGACGATATAGAAGCAATCACACAACACCGGCAATTACGTGGAAAACCCCTCCAAGGTGAAGGGTAAAAAACCACGGGCAAATCTTCCACTATAACAATAATGGGTTACACACAATTCTCCCAAATTTGGGGATAACAACAACCTCAAGGTGCCTATAGCACTTGGATATCAATTTGCCTAATTACACTCACCCCTAAGGATGGATCAACAATTCATTCATATATAATATGAGATTCACTATCAATTTAAGAATTAGAAGTGATTTGAGATACTTACTACTAGGGTTTGACAAACCCTAGATTTTTCCCCCTTTGAAGAGATGTGGAAATTGATCAATCAATTCTCCACCACAACAACCAAAAGATCCTTCAACAAGAACCCTTTCTTCTCCTCTTCAAGATGCTTCAATCTCACCAAAAATTGGTGGCTTAATCTCTCTACCTCACTCACTCTCTTTTCTTCTTCCTCTCTTTCTCTTTCTTCTTCAAAACAAGAAGAACAACCCGTAACTCACAAAATGAGTCTCCTGGATGTTTTGTAAACATAAAGGACTCCTGCTAGATAACTCCCCATGTTGGTTAAGGGGCGACCAGACTGTTGGGCCACATAAGGCGTGACATCCCAACAATTATTTCAGAAAATGTGATTCAATTTTTTCTTTCCTTAACGATGGATTTTACAATAGTACCTAGGGCTTAACAAACTGGAGTTGGCAGCCATTTTTGTATCCCAGTCCCGATGGACACTTTATGATGAGCGCACTTCCATCTTAAAATTTGTGCTGCACATGGGAAACTGCTCCAGATGGCAACATATTTGGATATCTAATGAGAAAAACACCATGAATGAGCTCATTCAAAAGTCGGAGCTAAAAATATGCATGTTCCTTTTGATGAAGAGCTGATCCAAATCTATTGCCAATTCTGTTTGGAAACCATAAATTCCAAAAAAGCTGGGAATATATGCAAAACTTTATTTATTTTTCTTTGACTCAAAAAGTGCAAAATTCATTAAGAAATGGTGTCAATCGCATTTGTTCACGTATATTGCATGCAAAATTGTAACTAACGAAAAGTTACTGAAAATCTCCAATTTGTTCACTATACGAAAATTTATTGAAAATTTCCTTACACCAAGAACTGGGACGATGGCCAACAATTCCCTGGAAATACATGATCTCCTTCCTAGGTTGACCGCAAGTGGAATCACATCTCGGGTTTGACAGCCGCTCCATGCCAACGGGATGTCACACCGATTTGCTTCAAAGGTTACACCGATAAAGCCAAATGGAAAAAGTGCGGGAGTGAATTTAAAGATGGAACTATCCCAGCCAAACCAAAGAGAGCCTAAAATCGAATGATGGGAAAAGATGAGAAGCCGCGGGATTTCTGTACATGTATGTACACCTTACCAATTAGCATGTATGTACACCTTAGGCCTCTTGCCAAACCATTTTATGCCCCTCGGAAGAAACCAGCCCAAACCATTTTTGGGTGAGCATTTTCAGGCCCGTATCTTGAACCTCACAGAACCCTTTACCCCAATCTTTCGGCTCAACTGGTTCGAATCCTAAACCTGGGGTACGATCCTTAGACATTGGGTTCGCCGGGTCTTTCCAATCAACAACGTAAGCGGACACTCTTCTTTTAAACTTTGCTTGAAATTCAGACCACGCTTGATACTTGTAATGATTTACCACCGCATCTCTAGATGACACTTTTCTCCCATTATACCCATCTTTTAGCTCAAAATGGTGTATCACATTAAATAGAGATGTATCAACTGCATCTAGTAACACAATAGATTTATGTCTGTTCAATATCCGTCTTCTGCATTCGTACCCTTGAGTAACTCCCTCGACCGGGTGTACTTTCTGATCAGACGGGCCAAATTCATAACAAAAAATCTGAACTTGGCCAATTTTCTGAGACGGCAATGAAGAGAAATTACTCGGCAACAAAGATGTCAGCATATCAGGTGATGGTTCTAATGAATTCGCCCATTTCGGGGAAAATACAAACTCATCAACATCAGTGTACATCATCCATGTACAAGATTCTCGAGAACGTACCGCGGAATGTGAGAAACCAGCTTCTTGTGTCTTAGGCCATGGCCAAAATACTACCTCAATATCAACATTATAATCTCCTGCGAGTTTGTTAAGAACATCTTGCAAGCCATCTTCACTACCATTATCATAAAATATAAACTTGTCAATTCCTAGTCTTGAATGATAGATAACCCATTCTCTCAAAAACTTACTCACATTGTACACCATAGTAGACACGCATAATAGTTTCTTTTCTGGACGAATTAAATTACGGGCCGGCCGTGTGTAATATGCCACGGATGGAACAACCCTGTCTTTTACTTGGAGGGAAACTCTGATCTTCCCATCTCCTAAACCAAGAATCTCAGTCTCCGTTGGGTGTAAACAACGAAATACCTCTTGCGAAGAACTTGTAACAGATGTTATAACAGTGTAAGTGTTGCTATTACTAATACCGTTAGTGAATAAGCATTTAAACTCTGACGGGGATCTGTTAATAGCTAAATGATTCTTGTTAACTCCTTTAACGAATAGAATTACGTCTTCATCGGTAGAGAAAGAATCATAGCACAGAGAAATATTCCATGGAAAGACCTTCTTCTTCAATGACTCATCTGACGATAAGAAATAATCTTCCGGTGATGTGGTAAGAATTGGCGGGTGAATTGATTTCAAATCACGCAAGTTCTCCGGAATGCTACACTTGAATACCTTAGCTCCAGAAGAAGGCAAAACTCCGGTGAATTTAGCTGGGGAAGTTGAATTATTTTGGAACAAACAGTAAATATTATCGTCATAGGAAAACTGGTTATGATCAGGTGAAACCACGACCAAAATTTCAAAATCAGGTATGATCACAGAATCATACACTCGATTTAGATGTTCTGGAAAAACTTCATTAGCAACCTTGCGTTGGCTACTGGAAGGCTCTTGAGTAATCGAAATCGGGTTATGCGGATTGCGTACGAGTTCCTTACTGAAATTTACTCCAGAATATTGATTGACTGTAGAAAAGATCAATAGGCATATGATAATGGAGGTGGAAATACAGAGAAAGGATAGTCTGACTTTTCCAACCATCTTTTCGAATCCAAACACACCGGAGCAGAGAAAACAGAGTAGCGGTGTTATGAATGAAATGGTTTATATATAACGTGATAGTTTTTTGTTAGCATATTTGCATAATTGCATTACCCCCCTAATGATTCGAAATACGCAAAACATACTATATTGGTATCATGAATATTCAAATTCCGGACTAAGATTGGAGTCATTGGACTTTACAAGTAAATGAGGTGTCCTAATGAGTATCATATCGTATTTCAGCTAAAAACTGAATCGTGCCCTCCTCGTCTGACCGAGTAAACCAGACGGAGAAGCAGACGTGGGTGCAACTCAGGAGATTCAGGACAAATTAAAGAGGGTCCAGTACTTCAGTTCCATGAAGCAACTTGCATTGGACGGCCAAGATTATATTGAAGTTGGACATCTTAGCAGCCGTAATGGTTGGTTTATGGTGCTGCGGGGTCAACAATTTTGAAGTAGTAACACCACGTCTAAAATTTTCATAGTTAAGAATAAGATAAGAATCCTAGTGAGAATCTGAATTTGGTGGCTGAGTCCCAACTCCCAAGTGGTTAATAAGTAACTTGAAGACCCACAAAAATATTTTTTATATCACATAACCGGATTATTAAAGAATCTTATTATTGGGGCAGTAGGGATGAGTTTTTGGTGGCTTAAGAGTAACTGCATTGGTGCGAGTAAAATCAAAGACTAAAGAGGGAAAAAAAAAACTAAAATTTGGGTTTAGTCTGGTATGTAACGCTACGGGTGGAATAATAAATTTTGGTGGAGCGTAAATTATACTAACGCCTGGTGCGGGGCGTGAAGTATACGTTCGCCTGGTGCGGGGGAGAAACCAAAAATGTAAAAAACAAATAAAAAAAACAATTCGGTGGTATAATCCACGCCCCATATAAACTGCTTAAAAAATTAGTGGGGCGGAGGTATAAACCACGCCCCACAATAAATTAAAAAAAAAAAAAAAAATGGGGTGGGGATATAAACCACGCCTGGTGTGGGGCGTAGACTTTACGTCCGCCTGGTGTGGGGCGAATACTATATCAACGCCTGGTGTGGGGCGAACACTATATCAACGCTCGACTAAAATTTGGGTATAGTCTTGGTCGCGGACCAAATTTAGTCTGGGATTTAATCGATAGTCCGTCCCACTACGTCTCGTTCTCAACCCAAATTTTTGGTCTTAGTCGCCCATTGCGGATGCTCTAATGGGTAATGGAATATTAATTCTTATAACCCCTTATCCTCCTATTTTATATAATACTCAGTATATCCTCGATTTGATTAGTGATAATTATGATGATTAAGTAAACTAATCACGATTAGCAAATGAATTATACTAATCTAATGATTAATTTTTTGAGAATCAAAACTTCTTTTGTTTTTGATTTAGAAGAAGAAGGATGATTATGATGAACTTTTTTGAAAACTTAGGAGAAAGACTGATAAAACTTATCCTGAAACTAGTCTAGAAAACCTTATAATCAACCACCGTTAGAAATTTTGATTGACTCAAATCCGTTAAAAACTGGAAAAAATCAGAGTTTTTTACAGGTTACGACTGGGAAAATGTTGTCGTCCCAGCCATTATACAGATTTACGGTTCTTAATTTAAGGACTTCAGGCCGTAATAGACATTCACAACTGGGTTTAGGGGTGGGACTTGGGTTGGTTGGGCGGGTTAGAAGGCTTGGACGAGGCATACCCGAGCTAGGAATTCTTTGCCCAGATTGCCCATCGAACCCGTGGAACCCATTGAGGTGTTGCCCAAGTCCGCCCAAGTTATGTTCCTCGGGTTCCCCGGGTTGGCCCAAGTTCCACTAGACATACAAGTTTGTTAATGTGATAATAATAAATTTAGTAATAATAAGATTTAATTGATCCATTTATTTTAAATTTCCAAATAACTAAAGATTATTTACAATAATATAAACTCTTTTCATATCAAATGATTAATGAGATATATATAATTTATATTTTCATTAATAGATTTGAAGAGAATATCTAAAATTTCTCTAAATAGATGATTTACTAATTATAAAAAATGTCTTATATATAGTTCTTCGGGTTGGGAGGGTTGTTTGGGTTAAAAATATTTGTGCCCATGCTTGCCCAAATTTAACTCGGGTTCATAAAATTTATGCCCAAGCTTGCCCAAAGTTTTGAAATACGTTGCCCATGTCCGCCCAATGTTCGGGATGGGCATGGGTTGGGTGGGTTGACCCAACCCAAGTCCCACCCCTAACTGGGTTAGTAAGTACTGCTGGCCGTAATTCGCATTTACGACCGGGTTAATATGAACTCCTGGCCGAATACTTATCCAGAGTCACCTGTGTCTCAATCACGATTGCAAACCTGACCGTAAAAAGAATATACGACTGGGACACCCAACCGTTTTTAGGCCTGGAAACTCTCAACCAATGCACTAAATGCATTGGTTGACTTCTATTTTTAAACTAAAAAGCTAGTTTAAAAAAAAATAGCTATGATGTCATTAAACCCTATAAAAAGAGACCACTCTATCATCTCTTTCTCACCCAAATTCTAGTTATAAGCTCTCATATTCATTCTCATCCAAAAAAAGAAGAAAAAACACTATGGTAACTCCCTACACCAATGAACAAGATTCTGGGATTGTTGGAGCATGAGCGACGGTCAGACAACATGATGAAGATCTAGACATTGGCGTAGATCAAACATCCATGTCTTTTTGGAACCGTGTTTTCATAGTTTTTGTTGCACTAAACGGAAATCGTAATGGAAGAACTTTGGAAATCGTTAAGGAGAAATTCGAGAAAGTATTTGAAGAATGCGAAATTTTCAAAAAGGAAATGAAAGCCCAAAAGGAAGCCAATCCCACTATGTCGAGTGAAATAAGAGTAATTGTTTTAATAAGTTGTTCCATTAGAACTCGTTTTGAATAACATTATCTAACATGTTGTATTTGTTTGTGTAGTGGTCGAGGGATCACCGCCAATATGAGGAAGTTCAAGGGAAAGAGTTTCAACAAAATGATAGCTATTGTTAGAGCACTGCTCGGTCGAAATTTCAAGTGTTGCTATCTCAAGCTTGTTTTTCAAGTTTAGGTGATCAAAACTATAAGTCTTAATTTCTAGTCTACTTATAGGTATGTCTCGGATTATGATAGAATATGTAGTTGAGCTTTATAATTCACGACGTTCATCGATTGAAGACGAAGATCTACTGAGGAGAGTTTGGAGGAACTTCTTCAACAAAAGGTATGTGGAGACTAAAACTTATATATCACTCAGAAGTCTAATCTATTATATCTCCTATTGAGACTAAGTCGTATAGCTATATAGACTTTAAAATTATACACATTTGATATTTCGAGCTGAGTTTAACTCACTTATAAATTTCTCAAAATATGTGTTGGAAGCTTTTTGCTTTAGCTACATTCATCATTATACTTAACGAGTTTAGTTGGAAATAATTTATTTGTTGGAAACTAAATAATAATTCAAAAGATGATCATGTGAAAATTGACTTGAAACATCTTACATGATTTTTGTGAGATAGTCATTTGATGTCGACTCAGAATATTTAGTATTGATCATTCGATCGCTTGAAATTACTTATAAGCTAATAGTTTGTGTGAGACAGCTATTGTCGTCTTCTAAGTATGTTTCAATGATTGAAATGGAGTTAATAACAATTAATCTTTGTCTGGATACATCACAGTATGCATAACAATATGAAAACTGTTGTGGTATGATTCAGGTCCGGAAACCTAGTTTGCATACCAGTATGCGAACGGTTTTAACTGATAAAGTCCGAGAACCAAGTATACATACCAGTATGTGAACAATTCTACCCCAGTTACGGTCCGGGACGAAAGTATGCATACTGGTTTGAAAACTGCTGGACAAGACCAAAGTCCGGAACTTAAGTTTGCGTACCCGTTTGCAAACTAAGTGTTTAAAGTTCTAAAATCGGTTTAGTATGATTTCATACTCATGAACAAATATATTTATAAATACTTGAAAACCTAATCCCAACACTTCTATCTGATACTAGTTGCGACTAGAGATGATTCTTATTTAACCTAAGTTTTTCCTAAAACCATTACAGGTTAACAACTTAAAGACTTCATTGGGATTCTGAAGCCAGACCCAACTATTTTCTTTGTAGTTGCGTGTTTTGATCTAAATTTTTCTATCGTATTGATTATTATCTTCTCTAAGATTTTCTCGATATTTATCTCTGATAGGTAAGATATGAAAAGTAATCACAAAGATCTTCGTCTCATTCTTTGTGATTCCACAATAACTTCTTCTACTACCATATAGTTAAGTTATTGTGAGGTGATTGATATTTCTAGGTTGTTCTTTGGGAATATAAGACCGGATTATCAATTAGTTTCTGCCCACCTTGAATTATCAAAATACGGAACAAAACTTTATAGGTATATCTTTGGGAGACAGATTTATCTATCATAATAAAATTATCTGTGTGAGACATATTTGTTTATAAGTCTTCGAATTTGGGTCGTAGCAACTCTTAGTTGTGGGTGAGATCAACTAAGGGAATCAAGTGCGTAGAGTCCTGTTGGGATTCAGAGACGTAAGGAACGCGACTGTACCTTAATCGGTGTGAGACTTGGTTAGGTCTCAACTACATTCTAGTCCTAAGTTAACTTGTAGTAGGCTAGTGTCTGTAGAGGATTAATACAGTATGGTGTTCAAATCTAGACTATGTCCCAAGGGTTTTCAGCATTTGCGGTTTCCTCATTAACAAATTTTTTGGTGTCTGTGTTATTTTTTTCCGCATGATATTTGTTTGTATAATTAAAATATCACAGGTTGTGTGTAGTTCAATCATTTGGTAAATCTATCCTTTGGTTGTTGATATAAATTGATTGACACTTGAACATTGGTATTTGGTATCGTTCAAGTTATTCTCATACCATTCAGTTCATGGATTCCATTCTGTTAATTTGCTAATTGATTTGAGAAAAAGATATAACTATTGGATATCTTTCCTTGATTGAGTCTGACCGTCTAGTTGATTCTCTTGGAATTATATTGGAGTTAGTCCATACAGATTTCCCAATGAAGGGTTCATGTTATTAATGGCTATGATCTTCTTATGGTTACAATAAACGGTGTAACTGTGTAGATGGGGCAACACGATTTGCTAGTTTTTATATAATTGAGGAGACGACCGTGCAAAATGTTCAACCTCACACAGATGCACTGCAAGAAGGGAGTGCTTTGAATTCGAGAGATCAATCTGTAGTACTCCGACCTAAACCAAGACAATGGTTGTTCCAGAGTAAATTCGGTCACAAGAGAGGATAGGTTGATCTGTAAGAGGGAAGCTGAGAAATGTGTGGAATTAATGGTAATCAAAGATTATATGTGTGTTGTAAATCCTGAATAAGATAAGTTCTGAATGATTGAAATTGCTCAGTTGAGAGTAATTGCTCAATTGATGAGTTGATGATCCCGTGATGTCAATGAGACGTGAGATTCTCGTTGTTGTTGCTCTTGTTATTTCAATCATGATTCAGAGACTTATTTAAATTGCTGGAATTGTAGACACCATGATCCTGTGAAGTGTGACAGTTGATGGAATCCAAGAGTGGATAGATAGAAATAGTGTTTGAAACCAGTTGCTCATCGTGCAGAGACTTGGTTGATTTTCCACCCACTACTTTGTTAACTCCTTCAACTGTTTGCACGACTTGATAGCATTCCATCGTGTATTTGAACACACGTGCCGTAGAACGCCAGATCAAAACCCTAGTTGATATCCCCCCAAGTGACACGATTGACGTCTCATGGTTAGTTTAGTCAGTTGCTGACTTCATGATATCATGGGACGATGAGTCCATGTAATTACTGAGTTGAACATGATTTTGTAAAAATGTTCTAAAACTCATGGATTGAACGTGGGCATGATCCTCACGTTGAGAGTTGAGGCGAGAAAGTATTGCTCATTCGATGATTTGCTGAATATTGATAGTTGAACCAATATTCTCTGATTTGAGCAAGTATTGCTCATCTAATGAATTATTGGCAGCGTGACCAAAATAAAATATTAATTAAAATACTGGTAGTTGAACCGGGCATAATTAATAAGAGTATTGATCATGAGATCGTCATAAATTTATTAGTGTTTGAATCTGGAATTATGATCCTTGGACTCAGAAACCCTAATTTGATCAATTGATGACCACTTCATGGTTTGTTAGGAATTGAACCATGGAACGAAGGAAGGATTGGTTTCATGAGACCATGGGTCAATCATGTAACACCCATATTCTCACGTGAGCAAACACCAAGACCTCTTGAAGGGTTGGTGACTTGTTGATGAAAGAATGATTAAATGATGGTTTAATCATTTATTTGAATTACTGCTGGGTTTAGCATTAGGTGATAAGACCTAATTAATCATGAAAAAGTGGAGGACCGACCAAGGGGTCATGAAACTGGCCTTGGGTGGTCACGGGATCAAGTGTTGATCGTTCCATGAAGTTCCAAGTCGTTTGGAAGAGTTTTGGACTTAATATGTGCAATTGCGCAAATTAGGTCAAATTGTGAACATATGTAAGACCGGCTCATTGAGAGACAAAAATCCAACCTCGGTCGGTCAAGGTAACATGCTCATGTCCCCAAAGTGTTCGTATCTCAGTTCTGAGAATTTTGATATTTTCAGATGTGCGTTTGAGCAATCATTTTAGAAAATATGAAGAAACCAGGGTTTTTTGATAAAACCGTCAAAACTTCATGAGATGAAGGAAAATAATGAAAAAGTGAAGGAATCATGAAGTGTGGGCCCTTCCATGGGAAAGGCATGGCCGTCCGTCCGTCCAAGGGAGCCAATCCACACGATTTTCCAAAATTTTATAATATTTTCATGATTTTAGGGAAATATGATAAAATCAAGGAGTTTTGCTCAAATTAAAGAGTTTTTGTTCAAATAAAGGAGTTTCCATGAGATGAGGGAAACATAAAAAATAATAATAATAAAATAAGGGACGTGTGGGACCGACTTGGAGCATGGTTGGCCGGCCAAGGCCCGGCCACGTGCATTTTCCCTAATTTTATGTATTATTTCACAATTTAAAGGAAATTTCATAATCTGAATGAAATATCATGAAATCAAGGAATTTTATGGGATTATGAAAACATGAAAAATATAATAATAACAAAAAGGGACCTATGAAGCCATCTAGGGGTTTGACCGACCGGCTATGGCCCGTGCACACGGGTTTTCCTAATTTTATATTATTTTTCATGGGACCAAGGAAATATCATGAGATTAAGGAGTTTTCATGAAATTGGGGAACTAATAATAAAATAATGAGGAATCATGAGGTGTGGGGACGGCTGGGATCAAGGCATGGCCGGTTGGCCAATGGTCACACCCCATAATATTCTTCCTTAATTTTATATTATTTCTTTGGTGTGAAAGAAACACCATGAAGCTGAGGAGTTTCCTCAAAACGAAGGATATTTGTTCAAATGAAAGAATTTTCATGAACTCAAGGAAAATAACAATAAATATGATAAAAATATGAAACTAGCGTGGGATTGACCACAAAACGGTCGACCGGTCAGTGGGCCCATGCTCCCCGCGCCTTGGTCAATTTTTAATTATTTATTATTTTCTTTCCTATTTTGCATAGGTTCATCGTCTCGTCGTATTTTGAAATACTCGTTCGTGCGGTGATTGTTAATGCATAGTCGTTGAATACACTTTCACCATTTAAATTGGGGCTTACTCAGAGGTAGCTCAGACACCCGTGCGTTGAATATTCATTACTAACCCAAGGATTTCTACTGGGAAGAACCATGGTTTGCAGTAATGAAATATCTGCGAAAATATTTGAATATTTTTGAAAATTCTGTGGATGAATCCAAGAATTTAGGAATAATTAACTTATGGCTCTATACTAGCAGAGCAAGCTGTCTAGGAGCATTAATTATTCCGATATGAGCTTGCTGGAGCTTCATATCCTTTATATAGTCAGGGTAAACTCGTTGTTTGTATCCTGATGACGTTATCTCTATACTAGCAGAGCAGGCTGTCTAGGAACCGTCCATCCCGTGATACTATATAGAAATAATTACTGAAGTGTTCATTATTCATGAGATATGATGGTGTCTAGACGTGAGACCACATATCTACATGTACTCTGAAAGAAAGTATTCTCAATCAGAGGATTCGATGAGAGACCCGTTGTAGATGGTAGATTTTCGACAAAGGGTAGAATTGTAAAAACTATACTCCAGATTCGGCAACCGGATGAGTATTGAGGCTCATGTATCTCGATTAAAGTATGAAAGCTCATGCCACAAATCTCTGACTGAGAAGGCTGTCTCTCAGACTATGTAGTCTCTCAGCTGAGACCACGGCACATATCACGAATACTGAGCAATTTCAGTAATTACTCCGGATCCGGCAATCGGATGAGTATTGAGACTCATGTCTCTATGCATGAAAGCTCATGCCACCTTTGATGGAGAAAGTCTCTCAGAGAAGATGCTGATGTGCAGTTTTCCAGCTGAGATCACGACATATCTCATACTATATAGAATCGAAAGATTGGACGGATCCTAGACAGCATGCCTGCTAGTATAGAGCGACAACGTCTTCGGGATGCAACCAGGTTTTCTCCGACAATGCAAGAGGAATATGATACTCCAGCAAGTTCATATTGCTCAACCCTCAGATAATTAATGCTCCTAGACAGGAAGCCCTTCTAGTATAGAGCCATCAATTAATTGTCTCAAAATCGTTCAATATCCAAACAATATTCTATGAGCCATCTTTAATCGTCTGAATATCCAGCAATATTCTACGATTCTTCGTTATATTTCGTCACTTCAATTCGTGGTTCTTCCCAGCAGAATACCACGGGTTAGTGATAAATATTCAACGAAACAGGCATCTGAGCATCGAATAAGCCCTGACAAAAATGGTGCAAGTGTAATTAGCAAATAATGCACATACTAGCATTTTGAATGCTCGAACGAGCATTTCAAAAAAAATATGAAAGAACGAGGAACCTATGCAAAATAGGGAGGAAAATTAATAATAATAAAATATTAGCAAAAGCGTCAGGGGACTGGGTTCACCAGCCGGCCAGTCATGCCGTGACCAGTCCCGCACCCAATTTTTTTTATTATCATATTTCTACTATTTTCCTGATCTCATGAAAACCCTCTCGTTCGAGCAAATTTTCTTTATTTCAAAGAAATTATCTGAATCACATGATTTCATCAAAAATAATAAAATTAGGAAAAGGTGTCATGGGACCGCCGGCCGGCCAGTCCCACACCTCATGTTCCCCATTATTTTATTATTTCTCTCAAATTATGGAAATTCCTTGATTTTATGAATTTTCTCTAAAATCATGAAAATTACCTAGTTTCATGTATTTTCATCTAAATCACATGATTTTATCAAAAAATAATAAAATTCGAGAATGGTGTCATGGGACCTCCGACCGGACGATTATGCCTTGGACGTGGCTAGTCCCATACCTCACGTTTCCCATTATTTTATTATTTCTCTCAAATTATGAAAATTCCTTGATTTCATGAATTTTCCCTAAAATTACCTAATTTCTTGTATTTTCTCTAAAATCATAGAAAAATTTAGGAAAATTAGGGAAAAACTTGTGGGACCGGGCTCTAGCCGGCCGGCCGGCCATGCCCTAGCCGGTCCCACACATCCCTTGTTTTATTATTGTTTGGTGTTTTGTTTCATGATTTCATGAGAACTCTCTGATTTCAACAAAATATCTTGGTTTTCAACAAATCCCTTTGATTTTATGTAAAATTCCCTAAAATCATGAAAATTACATAAAATTGGGAAGAGTGTCTTGGGACCCGCGCCCATGGCCGGCCGGCCATGCCTTGGCATTTTCCGGTCCCACACTCCCATTCCTTATTTTATCTTATTTTATTTTATCTCTCATGTTATGGAAGTTTCCTAGTTTTGTCAAAACTCTCCAGTTTCATGGAATTTCCCTCAAATCAGAGAAAATACATAAAATTACATAAAAATGGGAAATATGTAGGACCATGCTTGTCAACCGGCCGTCCATTCCCTAGCTGTGGTCGGTCCCACACCTTGCAATTCCCTGTTTTTTTTGTTTTCCCTCATCTCATGTATTTTTCCCAGTTTCAGCTAAACCATGGATTTTGCATATTTTCTCCAAATGTTGCTCAAACGTGCACCAGAAAATATCAAAATTCTTAGGACTGAAACACAAACGTTATGGTGATACGGGCACATCCCCTTGACCGACCGAGGGTGACCCTAAGGCTTGCAAACATCTGGTCCCGCATGTTTTAATGATTTTAACCTAATTTGATCAACTGCTCATATTAGGTTCAAACTCTTTCCAAAAAATTGGAAGTTTGCTCAAATGACCATCCACTGGTCCCACACGCACCAAGAGCCGGTCTCATGACCTCTTGGTCGGTCCTTTGTATTTTCATAATACCCGATTTTATTATTTGTCGCTCACATGAGCATTATTTCAGTGATTAAATCAGCATTTAACCATTATTTCACCAACTGGTCCTCAAGAGACTTTGGTATTTTTGCTCATTCGAGCATCTGGGCGATACATGGTGAACCAGTCATCCCATGTAACCGGTCCCTGTGTCACTCTGTATTGATTTACAATAAATCATCATTTCGGTAAAATTAGGTTTTGAATCCAGAGCTCTGCAGAAACGTGATTATGAGCAGATTCAAACACTCTGATAATTTTATGTTGATTCCATGATTAACATTTTTATTTATTTTGCTCGACCTAGCAGTCAGTAAATTATATTAATATTTTATTCGGTCCTGCTACCAATAAATTCATCAAACGAGCAATATTTGCTCGAACTGGTAATATTTTCTCGAACCGGCAATATTCACTCAAACTAGCAATATTTGCTCGGATCAAAGAATATTGGTTCAACTATCAATATTCGACAATTCTGCAACACATTTTACTCGTTTTAGGTTATAATGGTACATCGTCTCAGCAGACATACATTTAATTCATGATTTTCAGAAAATTTGCTAAAACGTGTTCAACTCAGCACTACATGGATTCATCGTCCCACAAAGTCATCAACTGACTTCATAATCACGAGATTTCATTCGTATCACAATGGGGGATATTAACTAGGGTTTTGGTCTGGCGGTCTACGGCACGTGTGTTCACCCACGATGAGAATGTGAGCAAGTCGTGCAATCAGTTGGAAGAATCAGCAAAGTAGTGGGTGGAAAATTAACCAAGTCTCCGCACGATGAGTAATTGGTTTAACACGATTTCCCACTTTTCCACTCTCTGATTCCAGCAACTGTCACACTTCATGGGATCATGGTGTTTTCAATTATGGCATTATAAAATATCTCTAAATCCTGATTGAAATAACAATATTAAACAAGATTCTAACAATTCGAACATTCTCCTAAACGAGAAATTTCTCATCAAAGTTCATACAGACAATCTTTCGTCTACACGAACTCACAGAAATCACTCTCAATCAGGCAAAACTCAATCATTCAGAGTATTTTCACGCTGAAATCACAACACACTTACAATCTCATATCACCATTGATCTCACGCATTTCTCATCTTTCCTCCTACAGATCAACCCATCCTCTCTTGTGACCGAATTGACTCTGGAACGGACATTGTTCTTGGTTTAGGACGGTGTCTTATATATTGATCTCTTGAACTTAAAGCACTCCCTTCTTGCAGTGCATCTGTGTGAGGTTCAATATTTCGCTCGGTTCAAGGAGTCTCCACACGGTCGACTCTTCAATTCCGTAAAAACCAGTATATCGTTTTTCCCCATTTACACCCGTGTCTCAATATATATATGTCGTTGTCAGCCGAGAGACTACATATTTGCATGTACTCTGAGAGAAAGTATTCTAAGTAAGAGGATTCGATGAGATACCCGTGTCTTGAAACTCATATCTGATTGCTGGAACAGAAGTTCATATAGTTATGGGTTTACGATTTTAGCCTTCTTCGAAAATCCACCATCTACATTAAGTCTCCTGCTTAGTGAGGAAAGCCGTGTTCCTCACGCATCATTGAATGGTGATTTTCCGGTCATAAACAATGTAAGTAATTGAACTTATTCGTAAATTAAGATGTTACCGGATTTCGATCGTACGAGCATACCATGACTTGAATGAAGATTCCAGTGACATGCTAGAGCGTCATTTGATGAGCATAAATTGGTGTTGAACCACTGATTTATACGACGTGTCCTTGGTTGTTTAGGATTCGCGGGCCGAACTTAGGAAATCCTTAGAAAATTAGGTCTTGGAAATAAAATTTGATATAAAAGGAATTGTTCCGTTTTTTTTTTAGTTTTCCCACACGACCAGAACTTCATCACCTTTCCATCACCTTCACGCCAGCATCATGAGGAGAGTAAAAAAGTCGCCGGACCACCACCAGCGCTTGCCGCGCCATCGTCAAGCTATTTTCTCGCTCGCTCCGATGTGTATGCGTCTATTTATCGCCAAAGACCGCCACTGAATGGCTCTGGAATCTTCTAGGTCCGAGAAGGCAGTTGAGGATTTGAAGGTAAAGACTAGGATCTTTCAGAAGAAACTTGATAAAGTTTCTTATAGGGATTATCCACTGCTGGATGGTTTGCTCTGAGTAAGCATTTATGATTATTGTTTTTGAATTGGTTTAAGTTTCTGGTTAGGTGGAATAATTAATCGTAGTACGAATGATTTTTGCTCATTTATGAAATGTTTAATGAACAAAGGAGAATTTGAATTCTCTTTGGAGGAATGGAAATTACATTTTTGAAAATTCTTGCAATGATAAAATGATGAAAAGGAAGTTGTTTTCTATGGATCAGGAATAATATGCTTTGAGCCATTTGTCATTGATTATATTTCCTTCCACTCCTCGTCAATCTTTAAGATTTTGTAGTATCCGCTGGATACTGCTTTGGTGACCACATATGGTCCTTCCGAATTTCGGAGAGAACTTGTGAGCAGACATGTCTTGTTGAATGTGCTTTGTTGTCTTTAATACCAGATCTCCTACTTGAAATGTTCGAGTTCTTACCATTTTGTTGTAGGCTATGGAGATTCTTTACTTGTAGGTTTCTACATATTTTTCCACCTTAGCCCGCTTTGACTCGAGCATGTCCAGTTAAGAAACTCTTGAGTTGGACACTTCGGCTTCATCTCATTGCACTCCACTGGATGTTGCGATCCTTGCTGAAGGAATTTTGATTTCTGCTGGCAGTATGGCATCAACCCCATAAACAAGAGAACATGGTGAAGTCCCGATCGAGCTCCTTGACGCGGTTCGATAATTCCACATAGCCATAGGTAATTTTTCGTGCCAGGTTTGGGGATTATCATGAACTGTTCGACTGAGAATGCGGATCAAAGTTTTGTTGGTGCTCTCTGCTTGCCTGTTCCCTTAAGTATAGTATGGTGTAGAGAAAACTTGTTTGATGTCATATTCCTCGAGAAATTCTGTCACATGCTTGTTGCCAAAAGGGGTTCCATTATCGGTAACAATATGTTTGGAAACACCGAATATGCATATTATGTACTCTTTGATGAAGGTTGCAATCGTGATTCCAGTGGTGCTTCAAAGAGGAATGGCTTCAACCCATTTGGTGAAATATTCGGTTGCAGTGATGATGTATTCATGCTGCTTCGAAGATGCTGGATTGATTTTACCGATGATATCTAGGCCCCAGTTATAAAAGGGCCATGGACTATTCACATAATTCAATGGGAGACAAGGAGTGTGGATGAGATTACCATAGACTTGGCATTGATGACATGTTTAAACATGCGCAGCCGCATCATCTTCCATGGTCGGACAATAATATTTCTCCTGAATCTGGAGAAATAATTTCCTCTTTCCTTGATGCTTTCCATCGTGCATCTCCTTCAGGATTGTTGGGATCTCATGCTCAGCTAAGCATCTCAGCAGGTTTCCACCAAAAATTCTGCGATATAAGATCCCGTAACAAATTTCTTAGCTCTCTGAATGAGTTTGATTATTTCTTTCTTTTACAGCGGTAACTCATTGTCCCAGAGGTACTTGATGTAAGGTTCCCTCCAGTCCCCAGTGTGATGGGACGTTAGAGCTTCCAAGTGATGAGGAGGCGTTTGACAGTTGGGACACGAATTTTGCAGAGTTCTTGATTGAACCTCCATGGAAGGCCAATAGTATCCCTTTCTTTGAAGCTTTCGGTAAAGTGTTACCTCCAGTGTCTGACCGTCTAGTTGATTCTCTTGGAATTATATTGGATTTAGTCCATACAGATTTCCCAATGAAGGGTTCGTGTTATTAATGGCTATGATGTTCTTATGGTTACAGTAAATGATGTAACTGTGTAGATGGGGCAAAATGATTTTCTAGTTTTTATGGAATTGAGGAGACGACTCTGCGGAAGAAACTTCTTAAACCGAGCGAAATGTTTAACCTCACACAGATGAACTGCAAGAAGGGAGTGCTTTGAATTATAGAGATCAACCTGTAGTACTCCGACCTAAACCAAGACAATGGCCATTCCATAGTAAATTCGGTCACAAGAGAGGATGGGTTGATCTGTAGGAGGGAAGATGAGAAATATGTTGAATCAATGGTAATCAAAGATTGTAGGTGTGCTGTGAATTCTGAATAAGATAAGTTCTGAATGATTGAAATTGCTCAGTTGAGAGTAATTGCTCAATTGATGAGTTGATGATCCCGTGATGTCAATGAGACGTGAGATTCTCGTCATTGTTGACGTTGTTATTCTTGTTATTTCAATCATGATTCAGAGACTTATTTATATTGCTGGAATTTTAGACACCATAATCCCGTGAAGTGTGACAGTTGATGGAATCCAAGAGTGGAGAGATGGAAATAGTGTTTGAAACCAGTTTCTCATCGTGCGGAGACTTGGTTGATTTTCCACCCACTACTTTGTTAACTCCTTCAACTGTTTGCACGACTTGCTCACATTCCATCATGTGTTTGACCACATGTGTCGTAGACCACCAGACCAAAACCCTAGTTGATATCCCCCCAAGTGACACGATTGACGTCTCGTGGTTAGTTTAGTCAGTTGTTGACTTTGTGATATCATGGGACGATGAGTCCATGTAATTACTGAGTTGAATATGATTTTGTAAAAATTTTCTAGAACTCATGGATTGAACGTGGGCATGATCCTCACGTTGATAGTTGAGGCGAGCAAGTATTGCTCATTCGATGATTTTCTGAATATTGATAGTTGAACCAATATTCTCTTATTTGAGCAAGTATTGCTTATCTGAGCAAGTGTTGCTCATCCAATGAATTATTGGCAGCGTGACCACAATAAAATATTAATTAAAATACTGGTAGTTGAACCGAGCATAATTAATAAGAGTATTGATCATGAGATCTTCATAAATTTATTAGTGTTTGAATCTGGAATTATGATCCTTGGACTTAGAAACCCTAATTTGATCAATTGATGACCACTTCATGGTTTGTTAGGAATTGAACCATGGAACGAAGGAAGGATTGGTTTCATGAGACCGTGGGTCAATCATGTAACACACATATGCTCACGTGATCAAACACCAAGACCTCTTGAAGGGTTGGTGACTTGTTGATGAAAGAATGATTAAATGCTGGTTTAATCATTTATTCGAACTACTGGGTTCAGCATTAGGTGATAAGACCTAATTAATCATGAAAAAGTGGAGGACCAACCAAGGGGTCATGAAACTGGCCCTGGATGGTCACGGGATCAAGTGTTGATCATTCCATGAATTTCCAAGTTGTTTGGAAGAGTTTTGGACTTAATACGTGAAATTGCGCAAATTAGGTCAAATTGTGAACATATGTAAGACCGGATTATTGAGAGCCAAAGATCCAACCTTGGTTGTTCAACGTAACATGCTCATGGCCCCAAAGTATTTGTATCTCAGTTCTGAGAATTTTGATATTTTCAGATGTGCGTTTGAGCAATCATTTTAGAAAATATGAAGAAACCAAGGTTTTTTTATAAAACCGTCAAAACTTCATGAGATGAAGGAAAATAATGAAAAAGTGAAGGAATCATGAAGTGTGGGACCGTCCATGGCCAAGGGAGATAATCCACACAGTTTTCCAATATTTTATAATATTTTCATGATTTTATGGAAATATGATAAAATCAAGGAGTTTTGCTAAAATTAAAGAGTTTTTGTTCAAATCAAGGAGTTTCCATGAGATGAAGGAAATTTAAATAATAATAATAATAAAATAAGGGACATATGGGACCGGCTTGGAGCATGGTTGGCCGTCCAGGGCCTGGTCCCGTGCGTTTTCCCTAATTTTATGTATTATTTCACAATTTAAAGGAAATTTCATAATTTGAAGGAAATATCATGAAATCAAGGAATTTCATGGGATTATGAAAACATGAAAAATATAATAATAACAAAAAGGGACGTGTGAAGCCATCTAGGGTTTGACCGACCGACTATGGCTCGTGCACACGGTTTTCCTAATTTTATATTATTTTTCATGGGACCAAGGAAATATCATGAGATTAAGGAGTTTTCATGAAATTAGGGAAATAATAATAAAATAACGAGGAATCATGAGGTGTGGGGCCAGCTGGGACCAAGGCATGGCCGGTTGGCCAATGGTCACGCCCCATAATATTCTTCCTTAATATTATATTATTTCTTTGGTGTGAAAGAAACACCATGAAGCTGAGGAGCTTCCTCAAAACGAAGGATATTTGTTCAAATGAAAGAATTTCATGAACTCTAGGAAAATAACAAAAAATATGATAAAAAAATATGAAACTAGCGTGGGATTAACCATGGAAGGGTCGGCCGGTCAGTGGGACCATGCTCCCAGCGCCTTGGTCAATTTTTAATTATTTAATATTTTCTTTCCTATTTTGCATAGGTTCATCGTCTCGTCGTATTTTGAAATACTCGTTCGTGCAGTGATTGTTAATGCATCGTCATTGAATACACTTTCACCATTTAAATTGGGGCTTACTCAGAGGTAACTTAGATGCCCGTGCGTTGAATATTCATTACTAACCCAAGGATTTTTGCTGGGAAGAACCATGGTTTGCAATAATGAAATATCTGCAAAAATATTTGAATATTTTCGGAAATTCTATGGATGAATCCAAGAATTTGGGAATAATTAACTTATGGCTCTATACTAGCAGAGCAAGCTATATAGGAGCATTAATTATTCCGATATGTGCTTGCTGGAGCTTCATATCCTTTATATAGTCAGAGTAAACTCGTTGTTTGTATACTGAAGACGTTACCACTCTATACTAGCAGAGCAGGCTGTCTAGGAGCTGTCCATCCCGTGATACTATATAGAAATAATTACTGAAGTGTTCAGTATTCATGAGATATGATGGTGTCTAGCCGTGAGACCACATATCTACATGTACTCTAAAATAAAGTATTCTCAATCAGAGGATTCAATAAGAGACCCGTTGTAGATAGTGGATTTTCGACAAAGGGTAGAATTGTAAAAACTATACTCCAGATTCGGCAACCGGATGAGTATTGAGGCTCATGCCACAAAGCTCTGACTGAGAAGGCTGTCTCTCATAGTACATATAGATGTGTAGTCCCTCAGCTGAGACCACGACACATCTCACGAATACTGAGCAATTTTATTAATTACTCCGGATTCGGCAATCAGATGAGTATTGAGACTCATGTCTCTATGCATGAAAGCTCATGCCACCTCTGATGGAGAAAGTATTTCAGAGAAGATGCAGATGTGAAGTCTCCCAGATGAGACCATGACACATCTCATATTATATAGAATCGAAATATTGGACGGCTCCTAGACAACATGCCTGCTAGTATAGAGCGACAACGTCTTCGGGATGCAACCAGGTTTTCCCCGACTATGCAAGAGGAATATGATACTCCAGCAAGTTCATATTGATCAACCCTCAGATGATTAATTATCCTACACTGGAAGCCCTTCTAGTATAGAGCCATCAATTAATTTTCTGAAATCGTTTGAATATCCAGCAATATTCTACGAGCCATATTTAACCGTCTGAATATCCAGCAATATTCTACGATTCTTCGTTTTATTTCGTCACTTCAATTCGTGGTTCTTCCCAGTAGAATACCACGGGTTAGTGATAAATATTCAACGAAACAGGCATATGAGCATCGAATAAGCTCTGACAAAAATGGTGCAAGTGTAATTAGAAAATAATGCACAGACTAGCATTTTGAATGCACGAACGAGCATTTCAAAAAAATATGAACGAACGAGGAACCTATGCAAAATAGGGAGGAATAATAATAATAATAAAATATTAGCAAAAGCGTCATGGGACTGGGTTCACCAGCCGGCCAGTCATGCCGTGACTAGTCCCGCGCCCAATTTTATATTTTATCATATTTCTACTATTTTCCTGATCTCATGAAAACCCTCTCGTTCGAGCAAATTTCTTTATTTCAAAGAAATTATCTGAATCACATGATTTCATCAAAAATAATAAAATTAGGAAAAGGTGTCATTGGAACGCCGGCCGGTCCCATACCTCACTTTCCCCATTATTTTATTATTTCTCTCAAATTATGAAAATTCCTTGATTTTATGATTTTTCTCTAAAATCATGAAAATTACCTAGTTTCATGTATTTTCATCTAAATCACATGATTTTATCAAAAAATAATAAAATTAGAGAAAGTTGTCATGGGACCGCCGGCCGGCCGATCATGCCTTGGCCGTGGCCGCTCCCACACCTCACGTTTCCCATTATTTTATTATTTCTCTCAAATTATGAAAATTCTTTGATTTCATGAATTTTCCCTAAAATTACCTAATTTCATGTATTTTCTCTAAAATCATAGAAAAAATTAGGAAAATTAGGAAAAAACCGGATGGGATCGGGCTCTAGACGGCCGACCATGCCCTAGCCGGTCCCACACATCCCTTGTTTTATTATTGTTTGGTGTTTTGTTTCATGATTTCATGAAAACTCTCCGATTTCAACAAAATATCTTGGTTTTCAACAAATCCCTTTGATTTTATGTAAAATTCCCTAAAATCATGAAAATTACATAAAATTAGGAAGAGTGTCTTGGGACCCGCGCCCATGGCTGGCCGGCCATGCCTTTGCCTTTGCCGGTCCCACACTCCCATTCCTTATTTTATCTTATTTTATTTTATCTCTTATCTTATGGAAGTTTCCTAGTTTTGTCAAAACTCTCTAGTTTCATGGAATTTCCCTCAAATCAGAGAAAATACATAAAATTACTTAAAACTGGGAAATATGTGGGAGTGTGCTTGTCAACCGGCATGCCATGCCCTAGCCGTGGCCGGTCCCACACCTTGTAATTCCTTGTTTTATTTATTTTCCCTCATCCCATGTATTTTTCCCAGTTTCAGCAAAACCATGGATTTTGCATATTTTCTCCAAATGTTGCTCAAACGTGCACCAGAAAATATCAAAATTCTTAGGACTGAAACACGAACGTTATGGTGATACGGGAACATCCCCTTGACCGACCGAGGGTGACCATGAGGCTTGCAAAAAGCTGGTCCCACATGTTTTAATGATTTTAACCTAATTTGCTCAACTGCTCATATTAGGTTCAAACTCTTTCCAAACAATTGGAAGTTTGCTCAAATGACCATCCACTGGTCCCACACGCACCAAGATCCGGTCTTATGACCTCTTGGTCGGTCCTTTGTATTTTCATAATACCCGATTTTATTATTTGTCGCTCACATGAGCATTATTTCAGTGATTAAATCAACATTTAACCATTATTTCACCAACTGGTCCTCAAGAGACTTTGGTATTTTTGCTCATTCGAGCATCTCTGGGCGATACATGGTGAACCAGTCATCCCATGTAATCGTTCCCTATGTCACTCTGTATTGATTTACAATAAATCATCATTTCGGTAAAATTAGGGTTTTGAATCCAGAGCTCTGCAGAAACGTGATTCTGAGTAGATTCAAACACTCTGATAATTTTATGTTGATTCCATGATTAACATTTTTATTTATTTTGATCGACCTAGCAGTCAGTAAATTCTATTAATATTTTATTCGGTCTTGCTACCAATAAATTCATCAAACGAGCAATATTTGCTCGAACTGGTAATATTTGCTCGAACCGTCAATATTCACTCAAACTAGCAATATTTTCTCGGATCAAAGAATATTGGTTCAACTATCAATATTCGACAATTCAGCAACACAACTTACTCGTTTTAGGTTATAATAGTACCTCGTCTCAGCAGACATACATTTAATGCATGAGTTTCGGAACATTTGCTAAAACGTGTTCAACTCAGCACTACATGGACTCATCGTCCCACAAAGTCAGCAACTGACTCCACAATTACGAGATTTCAATCATGTCACAATGGGGGATATTAACTAAGGTTTTGGTCTGGCGGTCTATGGTACATGTGATCACCCACTATGAGAATGTGAGCAAGTCGTGCAATCAGTTGGAAGAATCAGCAAAGTAGTGGGTGGAAAATTAACCAAGTCTCCGCACGATGAGTAATTGGTTTAAAACGATTTCCCACTTTCCCACTCTCTGATTCCAGCAACTGTCATACTTCATGGGATCATGGTGTTTTCGATTCCGGCATTATAAAATGTCTCTGAATCCTGATTGAAAGAACAACATTAAACAAGATTCGAACAATTCGAACATTCGCCTAAACGAGCAATTTCTCATCAAAGTTCATACAGACAATCTTTCGTCTACATGAACTCACAGAAATCACTCTCAATCAGGAAAAAAATCAATCATTCAGAGCATTTTCACGCTGAAATCATAACACACCTACAATCTCAGATCACCATTGATCTCACGCATTTCTCAGCTTCCCTCCTACAGATCAACCCATCCTCTCTTGTGACCGAATTGACTTTGGAACAGCCATTGTTCTTGGTTTAGGCCGGAGTCTTAAAGATTAATCTCTTGAACTTAAAGTACTCCCTTCCTGCAGTGCATCTGTGTGAGGTTCAACATTTCGCTCGGTTCAAGGAGTCTCCACACGATCGACTCTTCAATTCCGTAAAAACCAGTAAATCGTTTTTCCCCATCTACACCTGTGTCTCAATATAGATATGTCATTGTCCAGCTGAGAGACTACATATTTGCATGTACTCTGAGAGAAAGTATTCTCAGTTAGAGGATTCGATGAGAGACCCGTGTCTCGATACTCGCATATGATTGCTGGATCAGAAGTTCATATAGTTATGGGTTTATGATTTTATCCTTCTTCGAAAATCCACCATCTACATTAAGTCCCTTGCTTAGTGAGGAAATCCTTGTTCCTTACTCAGCATTAAATGGTGATTTTCCGGTCATAAACAATGTAAGTAATTGAACTTAGTCGTAAATTAAGATGTTACCGGATTTCAATCGTAAGAGCATACCATGACTTGAATGAAGATTCTAGTGACATGCTAGAGCGTCATTTGATGAGCATAAATTGGTGTTTAACCGCTAATTTGGACGATGGGTCCTTGGTCGTTTAGGATTCACGGGCCGAGCCCAATAAGGAAATCCTTAGAGAATTAGGTTTTGGAAATAAAATTTGATATAAAAGGAATTGTTCCTTTTTTTTTAATTTTCCCACATGACCAGAACTTCATCACCTCTCCATCACCTTCACGCCAGCATCAGGAGGAGAGGAAAAAAGTCTCCGGACCACCAGCCCCTTGCCGTCCGCCATTTGTCCATTATTTTTCACTGGCGCAAGATGTGTGCGTCCAAACTTTTTTTTTTTTTGTTTGCTGAGTTCATGTGAGTTTCATGATGTGATCATGTTGAAGTTATATACATGTGCATATATGAGTGTGGGTTTCGTTGAAAACCCTCGTTTTTGAAAATGTATGTTCGTTTGATCGTTAGTTTTTGAAAACTAATAATAATCCCTGATTTAGGAGAGATTTTTTCTTCATATATGAATATTTAGGTTCAGTAATAAAACTATGTTTATGAGCTTTCATGTGAGCCAAAGTTTTATCATGAAAAGATGAATTTTTGCAAAACCGAAATGAACCCTTCGTTTTAAAGAATGATGATGATACAAAGAGGGGGGTTTTCTTTTTTATACATATATGAACTCGTGTCCAGTAATAAAATTTTGTTTATGTGCTTTCATGTAAACCAAAACTTTATCTTATAATGTGTATGTTTTCACAAAATTGAAATAAACCTTCGTTTCAAAGACGTATGACGATACGAAGGAAAATATTTTTTATAAAACCATGGTATGTTCATGGATTTTTTTTTTAAACCGTTGAGTGTCCACAAGGTTTATTTTTGTGAGCCTTGCTCACGTTGAATTTTTTTTATTTATTTACGTGAGTAAATAAAATATTTTCTTTAAAATCAAAACTTGAGTTTTATGTAATACTACTTAGAAATAAACAACTATTTATGATGAAATAATGTTTCAGTTTTCATGATTCCATGGTGAATGTTCACACAGTAGAAATATTCATGATTTTATGAAAAATCTGAGTTTTGTTTGTCTTTTGTAGGTTTCGAAAAAACGAACGATATTGAATTTTTAACTCTGGCATTACTCTCACTACTGTTAGTGGAAGCGTAAAAGGTAAGAGTTAAGAATTACCATTTTTGCCGATGGATTTGTTTGCATTTTGGTAATCTTTTGTGCTTCCGATTCCAAAAAATGTCCGACAACAATAATTACTCTTCTTCCTCTAGCTCTTCTAATAAGGATTCCAAAGTTCATGTATCGAAGTCCAAGGCTTCTTAGGGTGAGGGGCCGAAGTCTGGCGTACCCTTGAATGTGCAGAGGGTTACTTTCGATGAACTCAGGAAAATAAAAGCTGAGGATGATGCAAAACAGGATCGGCATGAAAAGGATCGAATCAGGCGCAAAATACAAAGGACCGAGGAGAAACGTCAATTCTTGGACGGGAGGCCTGCTGATTCTGATGCTGATGATTCTGAAGAAGACATATGGGAGGTACCTGGGACTTGGTATAATCAATGTGAAAGAGAGTACCAGAGGACTATGAAGCAAATTGGAGTTGAATCGGAAGAAGATTCGGATTCAGATGATAATCCTGAAGCTCGTCTGAACCCCATCACTGCTGATTCTGATTCTAAAGAGGAGGGTGGTGACGACAACTCCGATGACTCGGATGATGAGAAGGATAGCGATGACAAATCTGACGAATAGCTTTATTTCCGTATTCTTTTCCTTATGAAATATTTGAATGTTCCTTAGGCTTCATAGTAGTTCTTCGACGATTTGAACAAATTTTCTTCTGATTTAGAATTTTCTTTGAATGAGAAAACCCTTTTATTAATGTTGATTCTTCTTGGATTGAATAAACGAACCAATGTTCATGTCCTGAAATTCATCATGACCTTCGACTCGTCTTAGTGATTCCCGTTTGCATAAAGTACTGAGATACGTGTTGCGTGGGCTGAGAGAATACGTGTTACACCTGATTCCGTGTAATCATGACCGTGTGCGTCAGTCCCCAATTGTTTTTCTCCGCATTTTCAGTGTCATCCTTGTTGAAATCTTAGGGTTTCAGTAAAACCCCCAACTGAATTGACTATCCACAGAAGATAAACCTTCACCGTGTATAACATATATCTTCAAGACTTCGAATCTATCGTCTACGCAAATATTTCTTCCATTACTGAGTTAGTTTCATCGTGCAGAGAATTCTTGATCATACCTTGTTGCCGCCATGTCAAGCAATGGTATCTCTTCTCAAGATGATACTCAGTCGAAGCGTGAAATAGTAGCGTCCATCTCAGTAAGTTGCATCTCTTTTCATCTTTGCCTGATAAATATGACGATTTGATCATTAAGCAAACAACTTATTGCAGGATAATCAGAAGAACACTTCTTCTCGTCCCAAGTGAACTGTTAGAGCTCCTATCCAGTATAGGTCGTCTCGTGCTGAGGCTGGATCATCTTTGAGTAATCTTATAACTCTTGAGATTATACTGTGCTCTTATTGGAATTAAATACTCCTTCGTTTCATTGCAGGTGGATGTTCGCGTCGTTGTCGATGCCAGAAGAAGGAGCGGAAAGTCTGTGACTGTAGTCGAGGTTGAAGATAGCACCGATCGAGTGGATGAAGATTCTGTAGAGTTCGTGGGGACAGGAGACAGTGTTCATTCCCGAGAATATCCTGCAGCTATGAGTAATCTTATAACTCTTGATATTATATTGTGCTCTTATTGGAATTAAATACTCATTCGTTTCATTGCAGGCGGATGTTCGCGTCGTTGTCGATGCTAGAAGAAGGAGCGGAAAGTCTGTGACAGTAGTCGAGGTTGAAGATAGCACCGACCGAGTCGATGAAGATTCTGTAGAGTTCATGGGGACAGGAGACAGTGTTCATGCCCGAGAATATCCTGCAGCTGGACTCCCATTTGAATCCCCTTTGATCAATACTTTCCCGGACAATGAAGTGGTTGGCGGGTTCGTCGTTCCAAAATGCCATGCACCTCTGTATACTAAGATATGGAAAAAGTATGGCCATATTTCCACTACATAGGTATGGAAAGGATTTCCTCCAATCTCTTAACCACGGTAGCTGGACTGTTGCCGATTATTGAGGAAATGAACCAAATGCACTTGCGAGATGTCAAAAACCATGAGTTGCATGAATGGGATGAGATGATTTCAAACTGTGAGACATTGCGATTTAACGTGAGCTGGCTCCATCGTCGACTTGAGATAATCAAGATTCATAAGGCAGTAGAGGCTGCTGATGCAATTTCCGTGAACATTGCTTTATTAGAGGAGGAGAAGATACTGGCTCTGGAATCTTCTAGGGTCGAGAAGGCAGTTGAGGATTTTAAGGTAAAGACTAGGATCTTTCAGAAGAAACTTGATAAAGTTTCTTATATGAATTATCCACTGCTGAATGGTTTGCTCTGAGTGCGCATTTATGATTATTATTTTTGAATTAGTTTAAGTTTCTAGTTAGGTGGAATAATTGTTCGTAGTACGAATGATTTTTTCTCATTTATGAAATGTTTAATGAACAAAGGAGAATTTGAATTCTCTTTGGAGGAATGGAAATTACATTTTTGAAAATGCTTGCAATGATGAAATGATGAAAAGGCAGTTGTTTTCTATGGATCAGGCATAATATGATTTGAGCCATTTGCCGTTGATTATATTTTCTTCCACTCCTCCGTCAATCTTTAAGATTTTGTAGTATCCGCTGGATACTGCTTTGGTGACTACATATGGTCCTTCCCATTTCGGAGAGAACTTGTGAGCATACATATCTTGTTGAATGTGCTTTGATATATTTAATACCAGATCTCCTACTTGAAATGTTCTAGTTCTTACCATTTTGTTGTAGGCTTTGGAGATTATTTGCTTGTAGGTTTCTACATATTTTTCCACCTTAGACCGCTTTGACTCGAGCATGTCCAGTTCAGCAACTCTTGAGTTGGAAACTTCGGCTTCATCCCATTGCACTCCACTGTATGTTGCGATCCTTGCTGAAGGAATTTTGATTTATGCGGGCAGTATGGCATCAGCTCCATAGACAAGAGAATATGGTGAAGTCCCGATCGATCTCCTTGACGCGGTTCGTTAAGCCCACAAAGCCATAGGTAATTGTTCGTGCTAGGTTCGGGGATTATCATGAACTGTTCGAATGAGAATGCAGATCAAAGTTTTGTTGGTGCTCTCTGCTTGCCCGTTCCCTTGAGGATAGTATGGTGTAGAGAAAACTTGTTTGATGCCGTATTCCTCGAGAAATTCTGTCACATGCTTGTTGGCAAAATGGGTTCCATTATCGGTAACAATATGTTTGGGAACACCGAATATGCATATTATGTACTTTTTGATGAAGGTTGCAATCGTGATTCCAGTGGTGCTTCAAAGAGGAATGGCTTCAACCCATTTGGTGAAATATTCGGTTGCAGTGATGATGTATTCATGCTGCTTCGAAGATGCTGGATTGATTTTCCCGATGATATCCAGTCCCCATCTATAAAAAGTCCATGGAATATTCACATAATTCAATGAGAGACAAGGAGTGTGGATGAGATTACCATGGACTTGGCATTGATGACATCTTTGAACGTGCGCAACCGTATCATCTTCCATGGTCGGCCAATAATATTTCTCATGAATCTGGAGAAATAATTTCCTCTTTACTTGATGATTTCCATCGTGCATCTCCTTCAGGATTATTGGGATCTCATGCTCAGCTAAGCATTTCAGCAGGTTTCCACCAAAACTTCTGCGATATAAGATCCCGTCGAGAAAAATAAATTTATTAGCTCTCTGAATGAGCTTGATTGTTTCTTTCTTTTCCAGCGGTAACTCATTGTCCCAGAGCTACTTGATGTAAGGTTCCATCTAGTCCCCAGTGTGATGGGCCGTTAGAGCTTCCAAGTGATGAGGAGGCGTCTGACAGTTGTGACATGACTTTTGCAGAGTTCTTAATTGAACCTCCATGGAAGTCCAATAGTATCCCATTATTTGAAGCTTTCGGTAAAGTGTCACCACCAGTGTCTGTCCACAGGTTTCTTCATGTATGCGCTTGAGTTGTTCGTTCTCCTCGTTAGGTCCAAGGAATCGTGATAAATACCCATCAGAGTTTGGGTAGTATAACGCTCCATGAAGTAGAAAATAATTCCTCAATTCCTTGAGACTGATCTTCCCTTCTGAAAGAGAACTGCTCAATTCATGAATAATAGGTGTTCGCCAATCATCTTCCTGGATGTCTTCGACTTGAGCAAGCCAGGTAGATGACACAGTGCGCCTTTGTACGGTGATGGTCTTCTCTGCTCCTTCAAATTGTAGCTTAGAAACAAGATTTTCCAGGCAGTCGGTGGTAGGCTCGGAAAGATACCTACTTCTATGTATAAACTACAAGTGCACAGTGTCGACAAGCAACACAGGGCAAGCACAGGTCGAACCACAGAGACTTGGAGAGTGTAGAAGTTGATTCTAAATCCTGATTCAGAGAGTAACCAAAAGGGGTTTGTTTTTGTCGATACGACGATATGATTTTCAAGTGACTGAAATAATAAAAGTAAAAGATGCAAATAGCAAGATATGTAAACAATGATAATATGGATACTAGGGTATTCAAATCCACCAATAACCTATGATATGCATTCAACTTGTAATATTATTCTTGTCCTTATAGTAGATTCAAGTCTACCGTATAACTAAGGTGTTTCTCCAATGGATAATTTAATCACAACTAAAGTATTTCTCCAAAGCATTAATTGTCTAATTAAGCACAACTAATCTAAAGATCAATATTTGGTTAAGCATGAGTTGTAGCATAATCAACATAGAGATATTCTAACTACAATGGATACATGGCATACATTGTGAGAGCAAGATGTTGACAAACTTGGATTAAATTATATCTTTAAACAATTCTAAACTTTCAAGAACAAGATACAAGATATGAATACATACCAATGATATTAGGGCTTCATCTAAACCCTAGTAAATGAAACTAGAACATGAAGAACATTACAACAAAAATTAAATTTGATAAACTAACATGAACAAGCTATTCTTGGATGGTTTTTCAACACAACAACCCTCTCTATTTATACACAAAATTCCCTCAAGCACTTGGATCCGAATTTTGGCACTCATCCACTCAACAAAACATGTTTTCTTAATTGATGGATGAAATGGAATACAATGGGGGTGAGGTGGATGTTTGGAAAGAATCCAATGGGGTGAGGTGGATGTTTTGGAAAGAATCCAATGGGGGTGAGGTGGAAATGGATTTGGGTCTTGGGTTTTGGATCATGGGTTGTTTAATCCCATGAATTTGTAAACAGGTTGCCACTGATGCGCGAGCGGGTTGCAACGCTTCCAACTTTCTTCTCTTTTGTCTTCTCAATTCTTCCAAGCTTTATTTAGTACTTAAAAACACAAAATTAATTAATGCAAATATTTATTCTTGAAAATGGTAAAAATGCAGAATTTGGGATAATATATGACTTTGAAGCGCGAAAGATGAGTTAAGTGCCAATAAAAAGGTGTATGAATATGCAATATTTGGCACTCATCAAATACCCCCAAACCTGAATTTTATTTGTCCTCAAGTGAAACAGAAATCCAGAAATCCTAACTATAGCACTGTCGCTGGTCTCTCGAATGCATTTAGCGTATGCACTAAGCCTTTAAACCCCTAGGTGTCCCTAGTGGACGAGTTGTAGTCTCGTGAGGGCCTACCAAAGATGTACCCACAAAACCTTCTCCAATTTCAGAGCATCCATAGAAATGTCTTCGTCTTCGGTCTTCAACTGTAGATGATGAACTTCGGAATTTCGTAGAACCATGAAAATTTGTAACCAATTTTTTTTTTTTTTTTTTTTAAGACCCGCTATACAGCTGGTCATCATTTTTTTTAGTGACCCGCTACACAGCTGGTCATCAGATACCAAACAAAGAACCGATATATATATATATATATTTTTAATTTTAATTTTTTTTAGAGACCCGCTACACAGCTGGTCTTAGAAGACAACAGAAGACCCGCTACACAGCTGGTCATAGAAAACACACTATAAAAAATGCAAAAGACTACAAAAGATCCTACAAAAGACCCGCTCCACAGCTGGTCATAAAAAATGCAAAAGACTACAAAACGCCATATGCAAATACTCCCCCAAACCTAAATCTAACATTGTCCTCAATGTTTCAAAAGATAACAGAAACCACAACAAACTATGAGAACAAAACAGATTCAAATGAAAGAGAATACCAGATGAAAAAAGGTTGGTGCTAACCATAATTGAATGAATGCTATGAAAGCAAACAATATGAGCGCAAGTCAAAAAGTTCGGTTAGCACACAAATATATCAACAAGATTCAAAATTTACCTACTAGATTATACAATGATGACTCCCCAAACACCAACAATCTAAAAAGTTGAGGATCAACCCAAAAGACGGAATGCGGAAACATCAATAGCCTTACATACTTATAACAGGACAACAATGCAAGTGAGACTGCATATGTGAATGAGTTACCCCCAAACCTAAATTTTTCAATAGACAAACTTTTGGGTACAAAATCTAACAATTTCAGTGGTGCATCATGCACAAGATCTAGTTCAAAGTGGATTTTTTCATGGATGGATGGGGAGACATGAGTAAACTCCAACCGTGGCTCATCAAAGGTATTATATTTAGATGCAAAATAGTCCAAGAGGACTTGAGAGGCACACAGTTCCAATCCTAGATTAGGTACTCTTAAAAAAAAAGGTTTAACAATAACTTTACAAATCAAATCTAGGTTGGGTGCAAGATTACCATTTTGTGACATGGGCAGGGAGGTAGGCACATCATTATTAGTCACATCTATAACTACTAAATCATTTGCCAATGTCGCAGCATGCTCACATTCATAGAACAATTCATCAAGACCTAGTTCATAATCATCATCATCCAAAGTTTTATTCTCATGCATGGACAGATCCAAAGAGACATCATGTTGTGACCTAGGTATAGAATCAGACACGTCAATTATATTTTCATGCTTAAGATCATTAGTGTCGACAGGAGATTCAACATTTTCTAAGTCAGACACAAGAAATGTGTCATGCTCTTGTTCACAGGAAAATTGCACAGGCTCAAGATCAGTATCAACATCCCATGTATATGGAACATTAGAAGAAACATCACTCATTAAGGTCGAGGCAGAGAAGCTTATTGTCTCTGAACCCAAAGGTTCGACAATATTTTCAGTAAAAACATGTTCTTCTAACATAACATCATCATCATTATCATCACAGAAATGCTTTTCCCTATTCAAAATCGTAGTATTTCTAGTCCCATCATTTAAAACAGGTTCATATGCAATATCAGTTGCACGAGTAAGACTAGGAATACTATTTTCACATTTTATTTCATTAGGACAAACAAACATTTCATCCTGAAATTCCTCCCTTCCTACATTTTGTAAACGAATCAAATTTATTTTTTAATAATGCATTAAGTTGTTCGATGGAAGGAGAGTCTTCAACAGTAGGAAATTCATAATCAATGCTATATGGTTTATCATGCAATACACTCCAAGCATTATTTTGTTCGATGAGTCTGAGATTTTCCTCCACAGATTGAGAAGTACAAAATTGTTCAACTTCCCACTGTGGTGGATGATACATATGTGCAGGGTCATTAGGGTCTATAAAATACTGATCGCAACCTTCGAAAGGTTGGTTATGGTCCCAATGACTATCAGCTTTGTAATCTGTTGGCATTTCATATTTTGGATTTTCATGATATTCTCTAGATTGCCTAAAATCATGCAAAATATAGCAATTCTCAGCAGGATGACCTAAGCCTCCACATAAGGTACAAGCATAGATTTCCGATTGCCTAGAAGAATTATATGCGACAGATTCATGCATTTGCATTTCTAAAGCTGCAGTTCTAGCTTCTAACTGGTCCAAAAGTGATGATTGTGAGAGTTGGGCACTGTAAAGATGTTCATTTTCACCCTGTGGTGGATGATACATGTGTGAGTAGTTATTAGGGTATATGTATTGATGCTCAGGACTGTGAAAATGTCCATAAAACTCCATATAACTATTGACATCATGGTCTGTTGGAGGCTCATAATACGAAGCATGCCCGTAAGCAAGCTCTCTGATGGATTTGTTTCCATCCCCACCTGCAGACCAGAATCCTGACATGATCTCTAACTAGCACTAGGCTTGTTGCAGAGATTGGGATGTACACACTAAAAACAGACCAATATTTTTTTCATTTTTTTTTTTTCAATCCCGTTCTCTAATTACCTCGGGCATACATTATAAAAACAAAATAAAAGAAGAAAAATCATAAACGGAAAGGAAGTTCTATGCAATCGCAAACAAGGCTGACTCTACCACAGAAAAACCTGCGATTTCTAGCAAACAAAAAGCATGATGGTTCCACTTAGATTGTTTTCTAGACCAGCTTCTAATCCTTCGAAATGGAATTCTTTACAATCTGAGCAAACTCCTCTGGAATCAATCCGAGTTTAAGTAAATTGAATAGAGGCGAGGGAATCTGCTAGAGCTTTGATACCCAAGGCCTCACCGTATTACAAGGCGGCGCAGTCACGCATTCAATTTACAGAAACCGTCATGAACTTCGAAGTATGCTTAAAGAGTAACCAATATTTTTTGAACGACTCTCCTACTAAGCTCGTTACCTTATAGGTCTTGTTCTATTTCAAATTTTAAAGCTTAGGTTCGTGTATGTATCGTTTTCCTAAGGCGGGCAAGAAGAGAACGGTGATGAAATCCGAACCCTTATCTTGTATGGCCAGTCCTTGCCCTTTACTAGGAAAATAAAACAGCCGTATTCAAATCCTCAACATATATGCAACCGAAGGAATACAGTAACTCGCTAACAGGGGATTCGCGAGTGTTTCGACAAACTTACCTCCCGTACCAGACGGGGGATGAAACGTTGTTGTCGACTCGGGCCACGACTCCTATGTCATGAACGAACCCGAGGGGCCGAGGTGATATTGTAATCACCTTCCTTCTCTGCAAACAGTTGATATTTAATAATACCCTTCCGTAGGGTTTAAAAATAAAAATAAAATAGAATGTCCAAGTCCAAAGTCCAAAATAAAGTGCAAAAGAAAAAGAAAATTACAAGAGTAGAGGAATCCTAATACAATCTAAAAATAAATAAAATAAACTTTTTTTTTTTTTATTTAAAATAAAAACTTCTTTCGCTTCCTTTCCTTCGCCTTTACAACAGCTACTCCGGCACCTGTTGAGCTCAAAAGAGGTAGTTAGGGTTTCGAAGTTTTAAAGCAAAACCAAAAATTAAAAAAAAATAACAAAAATAAGTGTAAAAGTGACTGTGAATAGTTGCGCTGCTACAATGATTATGCTACAGTTATATGTGAACAGTTCCAGAGACTTGGAGAGTGTAGAAGTTGATTCTAAATCCTGATTCAGAGAGTAACCAAAAGGGGTTTGTTTTTGTCGATACGACGATATGATTTTCAAGTGACTGAAATAATAAAAGTAAAAGATGCAAATAGCAAGATATGTAAACAATGATAATATGGATACTAGGGTATTCAAATCCACCAATAACCTATGATATGCATTCAACTTGTAATATTATTCTTGTCCTTATAGTAGATTCAAGTCTACCGTATAACTAAGGTGTTTCTCCAATGGATAATTTAATCACAACTAAAGTATTTCTCCAAAGCATTAATTGTCTAATTAAGCACAACTAATCTAAAGATCAATATTTGGTTAAGCATGAGTTGTAGCATAATCAACATAGAGATATTCTAACTACAATGGATACATGGCATACATTGTGAGAGCAATATGTTGACAAACTTGGATTAAATTATATCTTTAAACAATTCTAAACTTTCAAGAACAAGATACAAGATATGAATACATACCAATGAGATTAGGGCTTCATCTAAACCCTAGTAAATGAAACTAGAACATGAAGAACATTACAACAAAACTTAAATTTGATAAACTAACATGAACAAGCTATTCTTGTATGGTTTTTCAACACAACAACCCTCTCTATTTATACACAAAATTCCCTCAAGCACTTGGATCCGAATTTTGGCACTCATCCACTCAACAAAACATGTTTTCTTAATTGATGGATGAAATGGAATACAATGGGGGTGAGGTGGATGTTTGGAAAGAATCCAATGGGGGTGAGGTGGATGTTTTGGAAAGAATCCAATGGGGGTGAGGTGGAAATGGATTTGGGTCTTGGGTTTTGGATCATGGGTTTTGGATCATGGGTTGTTTAATCCCATGAATTTGTAAACAGGTTGCCACTGATGCGCGAGCGGGTTGCAACGCTTCCAACTTTCTTCTATTTTGTCTTCTCAATTCTTCCAAGCTTTATTTAGTACTTAAAAACACAAAATTAATTAATACAAATATTTATTCTTGAAAATGGTAAAAATGCAGAATTTGGGATAATATATGACTTTGAAGCGCGAAAGATGAGTTAAGTGCCAATAAAAAGGTGTATGAATATGCAATATTTGGCACTCATCAGTCGGCGTGTCTATTGTGAGTTCGTCCAGTATGGACAATCGTTGCATCAGCGAAGTAAGTTAACAGCCGTTGAGATTCAGTTCTGAATGGATCAAGCGTGATTTCTTTGAGAGAGTATGTTCCATTCATTTGATTGACCAATAGTTTTGAATCTCCCCTTATCTAGAGGTGTGTTGCTCCTTCTTGCTTAGCTAGAGACAATCCCAGCAAGAAGGCTTCATATTCTGCTGAATTATTGGTGCAGTGAAAATCCATCTTGAATGAATGTGAGAAAACCTCGCCAGATGGAGAGACTAGTACTATGCCTGATCCTCCAGTGTCATTGCTAGGGGTGGAAGAATCGCCAAAGTATAGAATCCATGTCTCTTATTTGATGACTAAGACATATGGAAACTCACCAGGTACGTCTTCATGTAACACTGTTGCATCGTCTCCTGGAAAATCAGCGAGTAAGTCTGCCACTGCTTGGCCCTTGATTGATTTGGGAGGTGTACATGCCATTTCAAATTCTAACATCTAGAGTAGCCACTTTGCTGGTCTTCCTATCAAGGCTGGATTTGATAGTAGAAACTTTATAGGGTCAGCCTTGGAAACGAGCAAGACTCTGTTAGACAGTAAGTAGTTTCTGAATTTCTGAATTGCATGTACCAATTCCAGGCACGCTTTCTCATCTTTTGGGTATCGGAGTTGAGCATCCTGCATTGTACGACTGAAGTAGTAGATTGGTCGTTCGAGGGCTTCGTCATCTTCTTGAGCAAGGAGTGCTCCAATAGCAACATCACTAGAAGTCGTGTAGAGTATCAATGGTCATCCTTGCACTAGTGACTTCATAACAGCAGTTGATAGCAACATCTGTTGTATTTTCTGGAATGCTTCTTGTTGTATATCAGTCCATGTAAAACTGGCTCCTTTCTTCAATAGAGGGGTGAATGAAGCAATGAGCTGAGCTAATCCATGGATGAAACGCCTAATATAGCTTACCTTGCCCATGAAACTTTGGAGTTCTTTCACGGTGCATGGAGGAGGCATGGTAGTAATAGATTTTGTCTTATCTGGATCGACTTTGATTCCTTCTGTTGTGACTAGGAAACCTAGAAACTTTCCTTAGAACTTGGAAGTGAGATGCTCGAGTTTTCGATTTGACCACGACATCATCGACATAGTCTTCCACTTGCTTGTGCATCATGTCATGGAATATGGCGGTCATGGCTCGTTGATATGTGGCACCGATATTCTTTAATCCGAAAGGTATCACTGTGTAGTGGAAGTTCCCGATAGGAGTATGGAATGCAGACTTGTTGGCATCATGTTCGTACATATTGATCTGGTTGTACCCGCTGTAGCCATCCATGAATGAGAACATACTATGACCGCTGGTTGCATCTACGAGCATATCAATATTGGGTAGGGGAAAGTCATCCTTTGGACAACATTTGTTCAGATTTCTGAAATCAACACAACATCTTATTTTCCCTTTTTTTTTGACAGGAACAACGTTCGCCAGCCATGTTGGATATTGAATAGGTTTGATGAACCATGCTGCGAATAGTTTCTGAATCTCGACCTTGATTTGTTCTTCGACTTCGTGTCTGAATTGTCTAGGCGGTTGTTTGACAGCTTTGGATCCAGGAGTGATATGTAATTGATGAGTAACCAATTTGTCGTCTAGACCAGGAATTTCTTCGTACGTTCATGCAAAGATATCTTGATACTTTTTCAATAGTGCTATTAACTCTGTCCGTTCTTCTGGTGACAGTGCTGATCTAATTAGAATCGGACTTGGATCATCCTACATTCCGATGTTGATCGTTTCGAGATCATCAGGGTTGGAGTCAGTGCCATCTTGTAATTGTCGAGGAGCATCTTGAACTTCTTCTTCGAGTGATGATTCATTATGACATGATTCTTTGGGTCGGGGAGACTCTTCATCGTTCTCTCATGTTAATTGTTAATCCTTGCGCCGGTAAATAATTCTACCCTCCTCATCATGACTGCTTATAAAATTAGATCCCTGAGTTTAAATATGACCCTTGCGGCGTTTAATTGGAGTGGCAGGTGGCTTAACTGACTTGAACTTTGAGGATGACGGCTCATTTGCAGCATTTTCGATGGACTCCCAGCTTGGGAGTGGAGCACTGCAAATCTTGTTTGGAGGTTCAGGGATGTTCTTTTGCGACTCAAGGAATTCAGCATCATAGACCGGGGCGTACGGAGATGATGAATCCGTAATACGAACAATTTTGTTATTGATTAGAGCTTTGATGCATTGATGGTACGCTAAAGGAACCACCTTGTTATCATGGAGCCATGGCCGTCCGAGTATCATGTGATAGTCAGGCTCTTGTTCAATCACGTGGAACTTGGCTTTTGATTGAATAGGCCCCACCTTCAGGTCTATGTATGCATATCCATATGTATGGATCTGGCCTCCTTCAAAACCCTTCATCAAGATGGGATGACGAATGATTTTATTTCGTGGAAACATGGCCTCCTTGAGGGTCTTCATAGTGATAATATTTGTAGAAACGCCTGTATCAACAAGAGCTCTCTTGAACTCAGAGTCTTTGATAAAACCAGTTACGTACAAGGCTCGATTATGTCCTTCGTCTGCTATGCGGCCCTCTTCTACGACGGTGATGTTGTTGATCGAGTGCTCAGTCGTCATGAACGTTTCTTCAACTACTGGAGATAAGGAAGCTAATGGTACCTCAGATGATATCTTATTGAGTGAAACAAACGTATCTGTTCGTTGCTTCCTGGAAAAGTGTAAGAGTTTACATAAGCTTTCAACTAGATGTGCAACCTCCTGGTCCACCGGCTTCTCATAAGTAGTGAAACTGTTGCTTTGAGGACCATCGTGTGACCACTCAGTCCCCGGTGCTGGGACTTCTGAAGTGGAGATTCTGCCTAACTCGGATGTGAGTTTGATGAGGAAATCAAGTATGTGGTTCATTGTATCCTTTATCAGATCCATGTTTCTGGTGTGGATCTCTAGAACTCGTGCCAACTCAGTTAGAGTTGGGATTTCCCTGTTTTCCGCGTTGTTGGACGTAGCGTTGGAAGGAGGAATATCGTCGTTTGAGAGATTCTGCATTGAGCTAAGAGTAGTCGAATTACTCCTAAGACCAACCATCTTAATGAGAATTATAATTGCAACCGAGAGAATGATCTCCCACTGTGGTCGCCAATCTGTAGATGGGGCAAAATGATTTGCTAGTTTTTATGGAATTGAGGAGACGACCATGCAGAGGAGACTCCTTAAACCGAGAAAAATGTTCAACCTCACACAGATGCACTGCAAGAAGGGAGTGCTTTGACTTCGAGAGATCAATCAGTAGTACTCCGGGCTAAACCAAGATAATGGCCATTCCAGAGTAAATTCGGTCACAAGAGAGGATGGGTTGATCTGTAGGAGAGAAGCTGAGAAATGTGTGGAATCAATGGTAATCAAAGATTGTAGGTATGTTGTGAATTCTGAATAAGATAAGTTCTGAATGATTGAAATTGCTCAGTTGAGAGTAATTGCTCAATTGATGAGTTGATGATACCGTGATGTCAATAAGACATGACATTCTTGTCGTTGTTAACGTTGTTTTTCTTGTTATTTTAATCATGATTCAGTGACTTATTTATATTGATAGAATTGTAGACACCATGATCCCGTGAAGTGTGACAGTTGATGGAATCCAAGAGTGGAGAGATGGAAATAGTGTTTGAAACCAGTTGCTCATCGTGCAGATACTTGGTTGATTTTCTACCACTACTTTGTTAACTCCTTCAACTATTTGCACGACTTGCTCACATTCCATCGTGTGTTTGAACACACATGCCGTAGACTTCCAGAAAAAAACCCTAGTTGATATCCCCCCAAGTGACACGATTGACGTCTTGTGGTTAGTTTAGTCAGTTGCTGACTTCGTGATATCATGGGACGCTGAGTCCATGTAATTACTGAGTTGAACATAATTTTGTAAATATATTATGAAACTCATGGATTGAACGTGGGCATGATCCTCATGTTGATAGTTGAGGCGAGAAAGTATTGCTCATTCGATGATTTGCTGAATATTGATAATTGAACCAATATTATCTGATTTGAGCAAGTATTGCTTATCTGAACAAGTGTTGCTCATCTAATAAATTATTAGCAGCGTGACCAAAATAAAATATTAATTAAAATACTGGTAGTTGAACCGAGTATAATTAATAAGAGTATTGATCATGAGATCGTCATAAATTTATTAGTGTTTGAATCTGGAATTATGATCCTTGGACTCAGAAACCCTAATTTGATCAATTGATGACCACTTCAAGGTTTGTTAGGAATCGAACCATGGAACGAAGGAAGGATTGGTTTCATGAGACCATGGGTCAATCATATAACACCCATATTCTCACGTGAGAAAACACCAAGACCTCTTGAAGGGTTGGTGACTTGTTGATGAAAGAATGATTAAATGTTGGTTTAATCATTTATTCGAATTACTGCAGGGTTCATCATTAGGTGATAAGACCTAATTAATCATGAAAAAGTGGAGGACCGACCAAGGGGTCATGAAACCGGCCCTGGATAGTCACGGTATCAAGTGTTGATCGTTCCATGAAGTTCCAAGTCGTTTGGAAAAGTTTTGGACTTAATACGTGCAATTGCGCAAATTAGGTCAAATTGTGAACATATGTAAGACCGTCTCATTGAGAATCAAAGAGACAACCTTCATCGGTCAAGGTAACATGTTCATGTCCCCAAAGTGTTCGTATCTCAGTTCTGAGAATTTTGATATTTTCAGATGTGCATTTGAGCAATCATTTAAAAAAATATGAAGAAACCAGGGTTTTTTGATAAAACTGTCAAAACTCCATGAGATGAAGGAAAATAATGAAAAAGTGAAGAAATTATAAAGTGTGGGATCGGCCATCGCCAAGGCATGGCCGGCCGTCCAAGGGAGCCAATCCACACGGTTTTCCAAAATTTTATAATATTTTCATGATTTTAGGGAAATATGATAAAATCAAGGAGTTTTGCTAAAATTAAAGAGTTTTTGTTCAAATCAAGGAGTTTCCATGAGATGAAGGAAATATAAAAAATAATAATAATAAAATAAGGGACATGTGGGACCGTCTTGGAGCATGGTTGGCCGGCCAGGGCCCGGTCCCGTGCGTTTTCCCTAATTTTATGTATTATTTCACAATTTAAAGGAAATTTCATAATTTGAAGGAAATATCATGAAATCAAGGAATTTCATGGGATTATGAAAACATGAAAAATATAATAATAACAAAAAGGAACGTGTGAAGCCATCTAGGGTTTGACCAACCGGCTATGGCCCGTGCACACAGTTTTCCTAATTTTATATTATTTTTCATGGGACCAAGGAAATATCATGAGATTAAGGAGTTTTCATAAAATTTGGGAAATAATAATAAAATAATGAGGAATCGTGAGGTGTGGGGCCGGCTGGGACCAAGGCATGGTCGGTTGTCCAATGGTCACGCCCCATAATATTCTTCCCTAATTTTATATTATTTCTTTGGTGTGAAAGAAACACCATGAAGCTGAGGAGTTTCCTCAAAACGAAGGATATTTGTTCAAATGAAAGAATTTTCATGAACTCAAGGAAAATAAAAAAAAATATGATAAAAATATGAAACTGGCATGGGATTGACCACGACACGGTCGGCCGGTCAGTGGGCCCATGCTCCCAGCGCCTTGGTCAATTTTTAATTATTTATTATTTTCTTTCCTATTTTGCATAGGTTTATCGTCTCGTCGTATTTTGAAATACTCATTTGTGCGGTGATTGTTAATGCATCGTTGTTGAATACACTTTCACCATTTAAATTGGGGCTTACTCAGAGGTAGCTAAGACTCCCATGCGTTGAATATTCATTACTAACCCAAGGATTTCTGCTGGGAAGAACCATGGTTTGCAGTAATGAAATATGTGCGAAAATATTTAAATATTTTCGGAAATTATGTGGATGAATCCAAGAATTTGGGAATAATTAACTTATGGCTCTATACTAGTAGAGCAAGCTATCTAGGAGCATTAATTATTACGATATGAGCTTGCTGGAGCTTCATATCCTTTATATAGTCAGGGTAAACTCGTTGTTTGTAACTTATCGTTGTTTGTATCCATCCCGAAGAAATAATTACGTTATCATGATATATGTTGTTGTCTATCCATATATCTAGCTCCGAGAGAAAGTATTCTCAATCATAGGATTCGCCCGTGTCTCAATCTAGGAGCTACATATATGCATCCATCCCGTTCAATAAGAGATACTATATAGAAATAATTAGTTATGGGTTTACGATTTTAGTGTTCGAAAATCCATTCATGAGATATTGGTGTTGTCTAGCAAAATTTTGACGTGAGACATCCACATATCTTCAACATATATCATATGCAATAGATAAAGTATATCTCAATCAGAGGGATTCGATGAAAATTTCTCTCATTGGGAAAACCTTCGTATGGCTAATGACATTGTGATGAAAATTCTCAGATATGATTCTAAGAAACATGCCACCGTTGAAGGAAATAACCTTGAAACACTTTCTAGAAATACTCTTGTTGGGAAGTTAAAGATCTTTGATCATGAGCATATATCCAAATATGGAAATGATATTGCTTTTAAAGCACAAAAGAAC
>JAJJWX010001078.1:0-84289 GCA_023529315.1 Papaver bracteatum | reverse complement strand
AAAAAAAGAGAGAGAGAGGTTTCTGGTTGATTTTTCAGTTTCACATCCATCCATCCATGATCCATCAGCAGCTCGGAATGTTGGGGGTGGTTTCCTTTACTACTACATGTTCTTCATCAGCAGCAAATCCAATTAAATTCTTTAAGTCACATACTACTACTAGTACTAGACTCAGAGCGTCTTCTTCAATTTCAGAATTTCCTCTGGCAAGCAAAATCGTCGTCATCAGTAAGGATTCTTTCAATTATTCCATCTATCTTCTTCAATCTTGGCTTAATTTTTCTATTCATTTTTATTCCATTTTCAGCTAGTAGCTAGCTAGGATGTAAAATTGGGTTTTTAAGGGTTTAGTAGCAGCTCTTAAAATTGGAGGAGACTAGCCTAGGTTGGGGGTTGTATCACTATTGATTTCTCTCTAGTACTTCAAATTATCCACTCTCTTCATATGTAGAACAATTGCACCCCAACTTATTTCAGGAGAAAATTTGATATCAGTTATCTTACTTTGATGTACTCAATTGCAACTAACTTCTTTTTAGTAACTTGTTAGTGAATTGAAATCTTGATGCAATGTATGCTTGGCTTTGTGTGGAAAAATGGGTCTATGTAAAATGCTTGTATGTTCAAAAGCGAAGGTCTATAATGAGTTCACTCCTACCAGTATCCTTATTCGAATTCAACAGTTAATTTGACCTTGACTAGAAGGAGGAGGAGTATCACTAAATCTTACAATTATTGTTGTGAATTCATCTGCTACCGGTGCTTGCAATTACTCATCTTAGCTACTCCATGTCTTCATCCATAAGGCTTAGACAAGTAGATTTAGGTAACGAAGATAGGAGTTTCTTAATGAGTCAATCTGTAACTTCTATGTAGGGTGTGTATCAAACACCTGACAATTTGGATAACTCCAATTTCAAACTTATTTTTCACGGTGTCAAATTACTGCTCAACTCATTTTGGTGTTTCAATTTGGAATAGTCCAATTTTTAAACTTATGTTATCCATATTATTGTAGATTTGTCTCACTTGACCAGTGATGCGGTCCTGAAAAAGAAATTCTCAAACTTTGGTCAAGTGGTAGAAGGTGAGAACACAGTATCTCTGTTGCTAAAACAGGAGAAGGCAACTTCTTTTCTTAGTTTGGTTATCTGGTGTTCTGTAAACACTTCATGCTTTCAGCTGATTGTTTATATTTAACGTTATCTACTGGACATTGTCAAAGATTTTCTTGCTTTTGTAACTGACGATTAAACTGTTTATGGCAGTTAAGCTAGTGACAGATGAATCAGGAAAGAGGTCAAAAGGGTTTGCTTTTATACAATATACTTCCCAAGACGATGCTGTGCTTGCCTTAGAAAGTATGGATCACAAGGTTAAACTTGGACTCTTCTTTACATTTCCTTCGTATTTTTTCTTCTTCTTTCTCTTAGAAAATAGTACATACATGTTTGAACAACTCTGATGTTTTTGTATCTCTTGTGCAGTATATTGACGGGAGGTTGGTTTATGTAGACATCGCAAAGCCTGTGACCAGTACATTTGGGGCATACCCAATAACCTCAGGACCCCCTAAAGAGCAAACTTCATAGATGTAAGTAAATGAGACAGATCCCAAGCTTTTGCAGAATATCTGAATCATTGGAAATTTTTTGAAAAAAGAAAGCATACATTCTCTGGGGAAGAGGTATCAATAACTGTACAGGTACTGATGTTCCTTTAAAAAACTGGTGTACTGTATGTTGTAGCATTGAGTGATTATGCAAGTCTATTTTCAACAAGAGATTGAGATTGTTGTGTATGGCAGTGAGATTTGTCAATTTCAATCAGTAGTTGGTTGTCAGGTTTAACCAGTTGCAGGCGTAGTTGTAAGTGAATTTTAACAGACTTTGAATAGTAGATGTCTGTGTGTTAAGTGTCTTGTTATTGGGTTTTACTTGGAAAGTTCTGTGTGTGTATTTTGGATGGGCTAAAATAAAAGAAGGAAGATCAGGCTAAGAGAAGGCCAACTAGTATGGTTTTTTCCCCATGAGATTTATGCTAGGAACTAGGAAGTCTTCTGCACCATAGTTGCCGTTAATTCGGAGTAAACTCATATCGACATGCCTTGTTTATGTGGACTGAAAGAAATGATCTTATTGGTGCTAAGGCAATAAGAATTGTAGTAAAATTCATCCAATTACATGAGAATATTAACTGAAGAGTGCGGCTTCAGTGTTTTCGTAATTATTATCAAGCAAGGATGTTGTATGTTTGTGTTGATACAAATTGCTGGGGGGTGTGCCAACCCAAAGGCAATTGTATTTTGTCCTATATGTAATTTGGGGCCCTGGTGTTGTATGTTTGTGTTGTGATTATTTAATGTCAAAGGGTGTATATAGCTATTAAAGCTCCTCGACTAGCTCAAAACAAGCAGGAGTTGACTGAGGCTTATATGGAGGCAGTAATACCTGAGCCATCTCCAACTAATATCAAGAGGTCAGTGCAACTACATTTCTCTTCGGTTCATATTAATTGGTTTTTGCATCAATTTACTGTTCTTATAAGTATGCTGCTAATGGTGATGCAGGTATAAGCAAGGAATATGGAGGAAGACAATGCCAAAGGGTCTTAGAATGAGGAAGTTCGTTGAAGGACCTGATGGGACACTTATCCATGATAACTCTTATGTTGGCGAAGATGCATGGGACGAAGAGCCAGAAGCTCCTGAGAGTGATGTGAATCAACTTATTCACAACAATACAAGGTTAACCCCGCAAGAAAAGAAGAAACTAAAGAAGGAATTAGGCATTTCAGGTTGGTTTCGGCACATTGCTGGTATTTTTCTTTGTAATTGTTGAGTAATAGCTTGACCAGATGCCATTTCATTTTTTGTTGGGCAGGGATAGTTCAGGAGAGTAAGGGAACGTGGCGCGAGCAAGGCTTCGTACATGGAATGAAATTATCCAAACGGAGAAGTTTGCTGAACAACTAGAGTCCCAAAAGGCTAAATACGTGGTTAATTTTGACATGCAAGAAGTTGAAAAGAGCCTTCGTAAAGATGTGGCGGAGAAGGTATCAGAAGCCCAAGGCACTAGGGAATTATGGATTGCAAAGAGATGGTGGGGCTATCGGCCCAAACTTCCATATACTTAATTTCTTCATAAACTGGATTGTTCAGAGGTAACATCTCGTTTTTTTTTTTTTTACATACCTCACTTTGATCCTTGTTCCTGCAGATGGCTATTGCCCTGATGTCTCCTTTACTAGTCCTGATGTGAGTTACATTTTTGCATTTGAACGTATATACGCCTTCGTTGTATATCATAGGGTCTCCAATTATGACGTAAGTGCATCATTTCGTATAATTCATGCTGCAAAACAGTTCAATACATGTAAGCCAAATGTCGTTGTTAACAGGTTGCCGCTGTTGTCTTTATTGAAGGTCTAAAGAAGTTGTAAGTACATGTAAGACAATGAACGAAGGTTTCCCTCTTGAGTATGTTGTAAGTACGCTTATTACTTCCTTTCATTTTTTGAACTGATACTGCATACACAAACTATAATGTCTAGTGCCTGTCTCATCCCTCAATCAGCCATCCCGGAAAACCCATGAAAGAAAAATAGGTACAGAAGAAAATGAAAAAATAGGAACATGCGAAAGACCTCTTTGAATCTGATGCTCTCTAATATACTTTTGTAGGTTGATATTCCCCTGGATATATCTGTGAGTTTATCACGAATTTTGGGGTTGAAGTAGATCTTCTTCAGAACAGGGGAATATTAGTTATAGGTTTTAAATCAAATATTGGTGATAACCAGGAAGAATAACCTTCTGAAAAAGTTATATGTATTTTCTGTTAAACTGCGTCCTTTCTTGAAAGATATATTTTTTTCATGACATTCACTCCCAAATGTGTTGCTTTGTAATTTGCAGGAAAGAGAAAACTGGTGTTGATCGGTTTTCATTGAGGCAAGCTGTTATATTCATTTGTGCAACAAATAGACCTGATGAGTTGGACCTAGAATTTGTCCGGCCTGGGCATATTGATCGACGTTTGTACATCAGTTTACCTGATGCAAAGCAGCGAACACAAATTTTTTGGGGTACACAGTGCATGAAAGCAGCTGTGAACTTTCAGGAGGTAAGTTTATGCTTGTTCTTAATTTGTTCTAAATATATGCACGTATGTGAATGATATATGAATGTTCAAGCCCTTTTTTGATCGTAACATTTCTGGTACCTAGACTCGATCCGAAACCCTGTGGATGCTTGTTGGCAATGAAAACCACCAAGGTGGTGATGGATGTTATGGTTGTGTTGGTGGTCAACACAGGCTTAAATATAAATGTACCATATCTTTTAAACTTGGATGTAGCATGAATATTTTGCAACATCGACGTTAGGAATACTTCCCACCTTATACTTACTAGATATTGTACCTCTTGTGTTGTCTTAAACTTGAATGGATAATACTTAATTGACATCTAGACTACCGAGATAAGGTTAGAGTGCCAGTGAGATCATCAGTTTGTAGCTTCTTCATTCTCCTATTTTTCAGATTTCTGTATGAGGAGGATCAGCTTACAGCTTATTCTTCTGTCTCCACATAGGGTTTAGTGTTCCCACTGGTTGCACATCCTCCATCAACCCTTCTCTGATAACCAGGACATTGAGGCCTTTAATGGAGCTAGAGAATAATGGATCTTTCAGATATGTAAGCTTAAACAGTTGCGGACAAAAAGAATTAGTTATACAAACAATCTTTCATGGATATTTCATATTTGTTAGTGTGAGGTTAAACCTTACTTTTAACCAGTGAAAAGTCTTATCAACTTTTTGCTTAATGTCATCTTACCTTCCTTGTTCTACAGCTCGTTTTCGGAACTGTTGGTTATTCCGGGGCAGATTTTCAAAATCTTGTGAATGAAGCGGGTATAATGTCTATAGGTTATTCCCTGCTTACGTGTCACGCAGATATTGGTCAAACCAATAATAATGGGACTTCTTCTTCCTTGGGATTAAATTTGATGAAAATTAAGGGTCTAGATGGAGCCACCTAACGGTGGAAAGAAAGGAATGAGGAAGGGGGTGGGGGAAGTGTAGCAGCTTTATAGAAGTGAATGCTTGTGATTTCCTTTATAGAAATCATGTCTATTTCCTTTAATGTTCCCTCGATGTCTTCTTGCTGCCTATAAATACGTAAGATAAGGGTTCGATTCATCCAAATTCTCTTTATCTTTTCGAGAGAAAACTGTGAAGGATAATAGTCCCACACTGTTAATATCCCCATAATTAACTTAAATATAATATGGAAGGCCACTCCACTCATTGCCAATTGGTTTTGAGTTGGATGCCCGCAGACTTTAATTAAAACCAAGAAACTAATAATCATGATTACACCAGTCATCAATCAGAAAGCTAAGAGGAGGAGGTGTATGGCTATCATAGGTATGTATTTGAATTCAGTGTGAATCTAGGAATTTAATTTTTTTTTAATATATGTCTAACAAGATTGATCTTTCTCTCGTCATGAGTTTATTTTTCTTCTAACAACATACATATATTCCCTATTTTAGGATAAGGTCCCCTTTTAGGGAGACCACTATGAACGGTAGCCGGAAAGATTATAAATATTCTGATGATAACAGGTATATCTATCTAGTGTGATTAAAATTTTGAAATCAGTGATTTTTTTATTTATTTTTTTTGGCACCATCTGAAAGTTGTTTCTTTCCTGCAGGGATCGTGCGAAGGATATAATGAATAATCCGGAAAACTTTTCCCACGGTGAAAAGATAAACACCTTTCTAAGCTTTCACAAAGATACATGCGTCAATATACTGTTACTACTCTATCCATCCATTGATGATGAAGATGGATGGACATATGATGATGCATCTAACGACTTGGAAATCCTTAAAGTAAGTAACTCTTCTCCTTGCTGCTGCTGCACAAAAAAAAAAAATACAAATTCTCAGAATTTATGATATATCTCCATGGGTAACACGCTGAAAATACCAATGACTTCCTTTTGCCAGAGTTTCAAGCCTGTACTGCTTGGTTGCGAGTCTGAATTCCAGCGTAATTACTTGGATGCTCGTTACTGGTACTTGAGAGCAAACAAACGACAACTGCAGGTTGGTTCTAAATACTTCCTCCTCCTGTTACTTGTATATTTCTTTTTCGCAAACTGTTTTGCTGCCTTGAATAATATCGTCCGTGATCATTCATCATAAGGTTGTTCAGTTAAGAATTGCCACTTGTACAATCCTTAAAACTCTGATATCCGTAAACTTAAATTTGTTTGTTGTTTGTCTTGAAATAGGCGAAAGCTGAAATGTCAGCTTTTCTAAAATCTCTTGATGTAACTTAAATTTGTTTGTCTTGAAATAGGCGAAAGCTGAAATGTCATCTTTTCTAAAATCTTCTAACGCCCTTCTGGAGGAGGATATTAAGAACATGATGCTGCAAATATTAGGATGTGATGATGATTATTACAGCGATGATGACTATGATGAGGAATGGAGGATAAGAAAACAGGATGCACTTGGTAGTCTCAAAATGCTAGAAGTTGATATGTCCAAGTACCAACAAGATAGTGATGGTGATCCCAAACTCATCGATGATCAACCTACTCAAGCCACGATAAATCAGTACATGGTACCATAAATTATCACTCTTCTGGCTATTTGTTGTTATTCCGTACTCTCACAATCACCCATATTTGACGTGTTTTTCTTTGTACGCTTGCAGCTGCTGGAGGATGAAGTAACAAGGACGCACAACGAAATGACTGAACTGTTTGAAAATGCGCATCTCATTGCTTCGTATCCAAGCATTGTAAAACATCACGTTCAAGACATGGAAGGTGATTTAAGTAGATTGACGATTGCCAATTTCAGGAGGCGAATAAAAATGCATAGACGAAAAATGAAAAGACAAAAATTACTCAAGAAAATACTCCGCAAGGCAACCAGCAGATCCAGGCGGTTTACATGGAAGACGGTGGCGGGACGTAAACTTGGAAGGCCGGCACACTGAGTTGTAATCCACTGCGGAAAAAAATAAATAATCCCAATTTCTAATATTATTTTGTCAGTGTTAAATTACAATTTTTCCAAGTGTAACTTTTATCTTGCACTTAACAGGATCTGAAATTACTGTTTCCGGATTTAACTTTCGAGTTCTTCGCATCATAATTATTACTTTCAAGTTTCCTCAAATATCCCAGAACTCTTCTTACGAAAAGAGAAGTCACATAATAGATTGCTCAATAGCCAAAAATGAAAAAAAAAAAATCTATTGAAAGAGAGAAAATTAAATTTTGTTACATTTATAACAGTGAACACGAAAATTGTGCATCACAACTTTAGCATTTTGGAAACATCCCACGTATCATATTACTATCTATATTACTAACTCCAAGTATAAAGCTCAAGCAAAACTTCCGAACTCAAAAAAAAAAGTTATGATTAAAGCCTAGTTTGGTATTGCTGTGAGTTTTACAAAAATGCTTTTCAGTTGTGTTGTGCTGTGTTTTAAAAATAAAGTAATAAGACGTTTGATAAACTATAATATGTAAAGTGCTGTGGAACCAACAAACTGTAAATTCTGTTTGATAAATTATTATGTTGAAGTGCTTATGATGTTGCTAATGACGAAAATAGACATGGTTTAAAAATTCTTTTTAAATTACGTCTATGAATAATCCGGAAAACTTTTCCCACGGTGAAAAGATAAACACCTTTCTAAGCTTTCACAAAGATACATGCGTCAATATACTGTTACTACTCTATCCATCCATTGATGATGAAGATGGATGGACATATGATGATGCATCTAACGACTTGGAAATCCTTAAAGTAAGTAACTCTTCTCCTTGCTGCTGCTGCACAAAAAAAAAAAATACAAATTCTCAGAATTTATGATATATCTCCATGGGTAACACGCTGAAAATACCAATGACTTCCTTTTGCCAGAGTTTCAAGCCTGTACTGCTTGGTTGCGAGTCTGAATTCCAGCGTAATTACTTGGATGCTCGTTACTGGTACTTGAGAGCAAACAAACGACAACTGCAGGTTGGTTCTAAATACTTCCTCCTCCTGTTACTTGTATATTTCTTTTTCGCAAACTGTTTTGCTGCCTTGAATAATATCGTCCGTGATCATTCATCATAAGGTTGTTCAGTTAAGAATTGCCACTTGTACAATCCTTAAAACTCTGATATCCGTAAACTTAAATTTGTTTGTTGTTTGTCTTGAAATAGGCGAAAGCTGAAATGTCAGCTTTTCTAAAATCTCTTGATGTAACTTAAATTTGTTTGTCTTGAAATAGGCGAAAGCTGAAATGTCATCTTTTCTAAAATCTTCTAACGCCCTCCTGGAGGAGGATATTAAGAACATGATGCTGCAAATATTAGGATGTGATGATGATTATTACAGCGATGATGATTATGATGAGGAACGGAGGATAAGGAGTCTCGAAAGTCAAAAACAGGATGCACTTGGTAGGCTCAAAATGCTAGAAGTTGATATGTCCAAGTACCAACAAGATAGTGATGGTGATCCCAAACTCATCGATGATCAACCTACTCAAGCCCCGATAAATGTTGTGTTTATGCTCGTTCCATTCTTTTGTGTGCTTATAAAAAAGACTCGGGAAGATTGCTGCAGGGTGGGTATCGATTGATTTGTTTGGGGTGTACCAAAGTCAATTTAGTCTAGACCAAAACACTACTGTAATCACTAGATATTTCATCTTGAAATACAATCACTCCAGGTTCCCTGCAACTTATGCATATTGTTTGCGCCTGTTTTCCTAACTAAAATTTGGTCAGTATGCATGTCTAATCACGGATGCTTAGAAAAGCAATAAAGTTCTATTAATTAGTTTCTTACCCTGGCAGAAAAGCATCTCATGAGGCATGTAGATTTTCTTTCTAGCATCTTATTTTCACAATGGAGCAGCAAAGTTTACTAAAGAGCGAGTAGTGGAGATGCTCAATAACCAAAAAGAGCGGGCGATGAAACATGTGTCACAACTTAGCACTTCCATTTCCAACTGCAGCTCTAGCACCATGTACCATTCTCTGCATCTCAGCACCAATTCTTCCATTCTATTGGACCACCACCTCAGACAGCATCACTACCATCTGTAGCTTCCCTGCAACAACTGCAATCATCAGCTTGTAATCACCACAGTTACCTTGTGATCAGCTTTAACAGCTTCATTCTCCAAATCCCTGCACCTTGAACTCAAACTCGAGCAACTCAGCACACAAACCATTTCCGCACCAGGAACATAACCTGCACTACTGCAATGTCATCATCTGTAGCTTCACAACCACCTAGTCCATGGAAACAACTCACAGAGAACGACACAAACTACCTGCAACTAGAATTACACGGCACCTTCAGTTCAGCTGCAGCAGCAACCATTTCCCTGCAATGGCATTCTTACAACTCAAACCCTCAATCCATTGCCTGGAGCTTCCCTGCAATAAACATTTTAAGGGCATTCATAAAATCTTCAATAAACCATTGATAAAATAAGCATTTTTGTTTCATTTCTCTCGAATGGATCAAGTTAATGGGACATTCATAAAATCTTCGACTAGGATCTGAAATTACTGTTTCCGGTTTGAACTTTCAAGTTCTTCGCATCATAATTATTACTTTGAAGTTTCCTCAAATATCCCAGAACTCTTCTTACGAAAAGAGAAGTCACATAATAGATTGCTCAATAGCCAAAAATGAAAAAAAAAAATCTATTGAAAGAGAGAAAATTAAATTTTGTTACATTTATAACAGTGAACACGAAAATTGTGCATCACAAGATTCACAACTCAAAAGAAAAGTTATGATTAACACTAGTAAAAACACTAATTGGATCATTCAAATTAGACGAAATGCAAGACTCAAGGGAATCTTCTTTTTTTTTTATGGAAAAAGTAATATATTAATTAAGCAAAATTGTACATAAGATTTACAATATCTATTTTTTCAAATATATTGGACGTCACACTAGATTGTGAAATCCTTAATTCTATTTTGTTTGAGAAATTCCTCATATTCTTTGGGAATCTAAATAGCACAACTCTTGATCCTGGAATATCGAGTACTGCCACAGTATCACCAATAACAATGGAAGGATTCTACTTAGAAAATAACTGAAGTAGTGGTCAAAAAAAAAAAAATGGGCCAAATGGACGAGATTCAACAAAACCTGGTTGAGCTGGATGGGTAACATATTGGTCTGGGTGAAATGGACAGATGCCACGTCGTTTAAAAATAGACAAATGTACCTCCACTAGTTTCTTTAACATTGAAAACATCGATTTCGTATCTCTTTACTCTTTTTCTTCCTCCACCATCTTCATCAACAGAAAACCCAACACCACCATGATCAATATTAGCGTCTCCATCTCCATCAGCATCTCGTCCAATGGTCACCACACAACGTAGGTCCACGTGTACGACCCAGCGAGGCTACACATGAGAGGGCGTGTGAAGGATAATAGTCCCACACTGTAAATATCCCCATAATTAACTTAAATATAATATGGAAGGGCCACTCCATTCATTGCCAATTGGTTTTCATCTGGATGCCCGCATACTTTAATTGTTAATTTCTCAGATTGATTAAAGATTATTAAAGAAATTGGGTTTTGTTTTCTATCATTTTCACAAGATGAGTAAGTTTCCTAAACCCAATTTTGATAAAGCCCTAAAAAAATGATGCATTTGAATGAATGTTTCATATATCTTGTGTTATTACTAGATGAAACTGGTTTCGCCTTGTGTTTTCACAGGATGAGCCTAGTTTCATCATCTGTTGCTACTAGTTGAGTTTGTTGTACATCTTATGTTTTACCGGATGAAACTGGTTTCATCTTATGTTTTTGCAGGATGAGCTTGGTTTCATCATTTGTTACTACTAGATGAATGTTTTGTAAATCTTTGGTTTCATCTTGAGTTTCCACATGATGATGAGCTTGGTTACATCATTTGTTGCTACTAGATGAATGTTTTGTAAATCTTCCTATTTTAGATTGGACTGAATTTAGTTTCATCCAATTTTTATACTATGATGAAATTGGTTTCATCCTGTTTTATATAGGGTTGAATTTGGTTTCGCCCATTTTTTACTAAGATGAAATTTTTATACCAGGATGAAATTGGTTTCATCCTATTTTATATTGGGTTGAATTTGGTTTCGCCCATTTTTAACTAAGATCGTTTAAACTGGTTCATGTTTGATATTTATGTTATTGACGTTTAAGAATTTGGAAGTTTTGGATTTGGGTGACAATCAGATTTTCGATCCCATACCTATTAATCAGTATGATGGTAATTTTAGGGAATGTCTTTTTTGTTGAAGTTTCTTTGTTATTTACCATCCACCTAAAACCAAAATGGAAATAGTAGAATATTGATGGTATGCTCTATTTTATACTTGAGCAGAGAAGGTCGATGCCACATAAAGGAAAGGAGTAGTACGCGATGATTAATAGAGCAGAAGTTTGGGAGTGGAAACTTTGACGTGCACATCCAAAATAGTTAATAGAAATGTATCTTAGTTTAAGGGATATTCTAGATAAACAAGATTTTTTTTTTATTTTTTTCTGGGCAAATTACCCAGCATGGTTAATAGAAAAGTATATTTTTAATTCCTTTCCATTTAAATAGTATCAAATTTCGTATGTATTTTTCACCCAGGAAATATGGTTTTAGGGTTAATTGACCAATTTTGTGTATTGTATTTGTATTGTATTCAGAATGGCTAAAAATAATTAGGTACACCTCTAATTTAGAAAATTGGTGAAAGTACATAAAAAAAGATTCAATTTTTTTTAGATTTTTAGAGTGATTTACGGTTGGGTGATGATAAACTGCTAACCGTAACTTGTCATAACCCAATCATAAACCAGTTACGGTTGAGGAATCGTATCTTTCCACATGGGAAAACATTTGTGAATTTTGTATCACGTTAAAACTCAAATACGAGATACCTAAAGATTTATAGGTCTTGATAAATAAATCTCCCACGTTGAACGGTGAAGAAACCAAATTCAGTTTGTAATTTATGACGTAACAATATTTAGGTGAGGACACTTGGCAACATGTTTGAAATTTTATGAAAGTCCAAATTCAATTTGGAAATCGGGTACCTATCATATTAGGACTTTTATTTTCCAAATTAACATATAAAGTGGGAAAAAACCCCACATATTTTCTGCGAAAATAAAAGGAATAAATAAATAAAATTTACTATTAAAATAAAAATATATTTTCCCCATCACATAAAATAAAAAATACATCGTCACGGGACGGGACGAAGCCCCGCGCACACTAAATGAAAAATGCATCGCCATGGGGCTGGGCGAAACCCCGCACACACTAAATAGAAAATGCATCGCCATGGGGTGGGGCAAAGCCCGCGCACACCAAATAAAAATTGCATTTCCACGGAGCACGGCGAAGCCCTGCACGCACCAAATAAAAAATATAACTCCACGGACGTGACGAAACCCGCGCACACACCAAGCTACAAGAAAAAAATGCCCTGTGCACGGGCACAAATCTAGTGAATATAAATAGCCATTCTCTTTTACTTTTGTCGCTTCGGCTCATCATGCGTGGGGTCAAAATTTGAATCCTATTATTGGGGCTCTAAAGTCCATGGGTTTTGGGGTTATTTTTGTGTTCTAATATCCTAATATGGATAGGGAGAAACCTAACCAATAGTAAAAGTCAAATATACCCCTTTCAATAAAACATAATCTAACTATCATATAAAAAAAATAAAAAATTTAATCGTCTATTCTTCTTCTTCTTCATTTTATCATGATTTCATCGTAATGAAAATGATGATCATAATTTTATCATGATGAAATCATTAAAAAACTTAAATCTATATTTTTTTCTTTCTTTTTGTTCTTCTTTTTCTTCTCCATCACATCGTGATTCTTCATCGCATCATGATGAAGATGATGATCATCAAAAAAACCAAAATCTATTATTTTCTTCTTATCTTCTTTTTCATTTTTTCCATTGCTTAGAAATGATGAAAATAATCAAAACTAAGAAAACCCACCATTTTTTTTTTGCTTTTAGATGGTTAAAAAATATGATTCTATGAATTTCGGGTTAAAAAAACAGAAGCTTTTGAAGATGTTTACGGTTGGGAGTTCTTAGATTCACAGCCGAAAGTACATGTTTCGGCTATGTTTTCCAACATAAATTAGTTTTCTAATTTTTTTTGGTTTCCAGAACCAGTTACGGCTGGGAAAACCCAGCCTCAACTAGTTCTAAAAACAAAAATTACCAGAAAAATGATTTCGGCTAAGAGTTCTTTATTTCCCCGACGTAAATAAAAATACGTCTTGGAACACCATCATTTCCCACCCGTTTTTGTGTTCTACGGTTGGGTCGAAAAATTATCTCAGTCGAAAAATTATCCCAGCCGTAATTGGTTCTGAAAACCAAAAAAAAATATCGAAAAAACTTTCGTTTGGAAAACCAAGCCGAAACATGGACTCTCGGTTGGGTCGACAAACTATCCCAGACGTAATCTTGATTCACGGTTGGGAATCTAAGAACTCCCAGCCGTAAATACTTTGAGAAGCTGTTTTTTTTTTTACCTGAAATTCGTAGAATTGGATTTTTTTAACCATTTAAAACACAAATAAATGGTGGATTTTCTTAGTTTTTTCTATGATGATCGTCATCTTTATCATGATTTTTGAATGAGAAGGATAAGGAGAAGAAAATAGTTTTGGGTTTTCTTGATGATCATCATCTTCATCATGATGAAATTATGCTCATCATCTTTTCACAATTTATGAATGAGAAAAGAAGGATGGGGAGAAGATAATAGATTTAGTTTTTAAGTTTTTTATGATCTTCTTCATGATGAAATCATGAGCATCATCTTCATCATGATTGTAAATGAGAAGGATAAAGGGGAAGATTAAAGAATTTTTTTTTTTTTTTAGTTTTTTAGTTTTTTTTTTAATGAATAGTGAAATTCGGATAGGGGTATAATAGATATTAGGAATATGATGTGATAAGGGATAACCTCATTTACTATTTCATGACCCTAAATAGCCCCAAAAGACCATTCACTTTCATAACCCAAAAATAGCAATGCTGCTAATGGGGGGACTGGAATTAGCAGGGAGGTACCGTTTGAGTGATCCAACGACCATGATTGGATACACCTCGTTTGTCTTATATGAAACGGTACCCCTAACAATTTCGGTCCCCCATTAGCAGTCATGAAAAATAAGATTCCAAAATTTAATAGACAATAATGGATGGTTGTGGCGTACCGCGTACCAAATAAATAGTTGGGTCAAAATTTAATTGGAAGGTAATCCAGACAGTGGTACACATTTAATGTAATCCACTAAAATCAAAACTTCGGTACAACATTAGGTTTGGTTTGACGACATAAAATTATTAGTACCAATGTGTGGTACAATGATGTCGCAGTAGTTAGTGGTAACATTAAGAAGAAAAAAAGTGGTTGGTTAAAAGTAAATTTCTTTTATTTTAAAGTCCTTGGAAATTTAATTCTCAAACAAATTTTTGACCTATATCGAGCGACCAACACCCTGTAAATTTCCTGTTATAAGCTGCAATTGGACACGTAGATACGAAGTATAATAAATGGACAAGCTAACCTGCAACACGCATTCAATTATACGAAAGCGTTTAACGGAGCCCAACAACTTTCTGGCAGTTGATTTAACTTCTCGAATGCAAAATACATTATCTCTCATAATTTTTTATTATTTTTTATCATTTCCAAAATCAATAATTGACTCTTATCTTGTGCATGGGTGCACAAGATAAGAAAACCCAACCAAATTTGTGCACCCTCTAAAATTGGGTGCTCCTTCTCTCATTAGCGGTTGATTTATCATAAACGCTATATAACATGCTTGGAAAAATCTCTTTGACACACCACCCAAAATAACTCCATTAATCGTTGATTTGTTTTCTTCTTTTTATTCCTATTTAAAATCGTTGGGTTTTTCAGCCTGCCCATATTGGGGTATACCCAATTTTAAAGGGACTCTTTTAAGGGTTTTAGGGGGAATCCTATTAGAGAGAAAGAATATTGTTAAACAATTCTCTCAGAAAATGAATATTACATTCATTGAATTCTTTATTCTTTGATGTTTCATTACAGACACAGGACAGAGAGAGACAGGTATTAATACAGTGACTAACCGACATGTTACAGCTGTGCAGAAAACCACAAATGGTAAAGTGACACGTATTGCTACACTAGAACCACTAATCAGCTAACACCTGTAAATTCTGACATTGCACACAAGTGATTCACACGCTGGAAGACTGATTCTCTAACACCCCCCCGCAAGTGTAGTGTCTAAGAGTAATTGGAGACACTGATCTTGGAACGCAAAGTGGAGAAACGAGCAGCAACTAAACCCTTTGTAAAAATGTCAGCAAGTTGATCTTGTGTAGAGATGAAACATACCTCTAAGCATTTGGAAGCAACCAGTTCTCGAACATAGTGAAAATCAATCTCTATGTGTTTCATACGATTATGAAAAATCGTATTTGCAGTGAGATAAGTAGCACCCATATTGTCACACCAAAGAACAGGAGGTCTTGTTGAAGAAAAGTGAAGTTATGACATGTGATATTGTATCCAAACAAGTTCTGAGGTAGCATCATCTAGAGCACGATATTCAAATTCAGTGCTTGATCTAGAAACAATTTTCTGCTTTCTAGAACACCAAGAAATCATATTTGGACCCATAAAGATATCCATACCACTAGTAGAGTGCCTGTCAGTAGTATCTCCAGCCCAATCTGCATCAGAAAAAGCCTGAAGTTGGAGAGAACTAGATTACCATAGCCAAGTGTGCCCCTGTAAGTATCTAAGAATGCGCTTTACAGCAATCCAATTAGCCTCAGTAGGAGATTGCATAAATTGGCATGCCCTGTTGACTGCAAAGGAGATATCTGGTATTTTGATTGTGGCATACTGTAAAGCACCAACTACACTTCTCTACAGTGAGGGATCACTAAATGGTTCAGCATTGGCAGTAGATTGAGTGGTAGCAATATGTGTAGAGGAGGAATGAGCAAATGACATTTTGGTCTTGAGAAGCAGGTTAGAGATATACTGTTCTTGAGATATCAGAATACTTTCACTGTTTTTAGAAGCCTGGATTCCAAGAAAGAAGTGCAATTCTCCCAAGTCCTTGATAGCAAATTCTCTACCAAGATCAGCAAGTAAATGATCAATTGCAGCAGTTGAACTCCCTATGACAAGAATATCATCAACATAAACAAGAACATACAATGTTGCATAAGATGTAACTTTGAAGAATAAGAAGTATCTGTCTTAGAAGGTTGAAAACCACATTGGAGCAGAAAATTTCTTAGTCTGGCAAACAAGCCCTTGGTGCTTGCTTCAATCCATAGAGTGACTTTTGTAGCTTGCAAACATGATGTGGCAAAAGATTATTAGTATACCCAGGTGGCTGAACCATGAACACATCTTCTGACAAATGACCATGCAAAAATGCATTTTTAACATCAAGTTGTCTGATTTTCTAGCCCTTATAGAGAGAAATAGAAAGTACTAATCTTACTGTGGTTGGTTTGACAACAGGACTAAAAGTATCTTGATAATCCAAGCCTTCAACTTGGTTAAATCCTTTGGCTACTAATCTAGCCTTGTATCTCTCAATAGTACCATATGCATTCCTTTTTATTCTAAAAATCCATTTGCAGCCAATGACATTGTCAGTTGAGCTATCTAGCACTAACTTCCAGGTTCCATTTTGGATTAATGCATTGATATCCTCATCCATTGCAGATCCCCACCTTGTATCTTTGCAATCCTCAGAGTAACAGGTGGGAACTGTAATGTATTCACAAACAGTTTGAACTTCTGAAGAAAATACTTTGGGTTTGAAGATTCATTTCTTCCCTCTTGTAGTCATAGAATGATCATTGATGGTTGGATTAGGTGTGGTTACAGGCTCTGAGGAAGAAGTAGGAGGTGAAGGTGAGAGCACAACATCAACTTCATTAAAAATAGCAGCAAAAGTAATTGTAGATGATGGACTTGTCATTGGTAAAGAAGAAGTAGACTCAGTTGAAGAAGATGATAACATTTATGCATAGGGAAACTCTGATTCATCAAATATAACATCTCTTGATATAATAATTTTGTTTGTAGATGGATTGAGACACCTGTAGCCCTTATGCATTTTACTGTAACCCAAAAACATATACTTTACTGATCTGGGTTCCAATTTATGGGTATTGAATGGTCTGAGACAAGGAAAGCATGCACAGACAAAGGTATGGAGTAGCTGATAATCAGATTTGGTATGAAATAGACACTCAAGTGGTGGAATTTGTTCCAGTGTAGGTGTTGGAAGTCTATTTATTAGATAGTTGGCAGTTTCAAAGGCATAGCTCCAATAAGAAATTGGAAGGGAAGCATGAGATAATAAAGAAAGTCTTGTTTATACTATATGCCTGTGTTTCCTTTCAGCAGTGCCATTTTGTGCATCAACATGAGGGAATGAAACTCTATGGCCTATTCCACAATTATCCAGATAGGTAGACACATTTCTATACTCTCCACCCCAGTCAGATTGAACAAATTTGATATTTCTGCTCAGTAGATTTTCAACATGAGTCTTGAATTTGATAAATATGTCAAGAACTTCTGACTTATATGCTAAAGGATAAATCCATGTAAATCTTCTATAAGAATCAATGAAAGATACATAATACTTATATCCATTGATAGAACAAATGGGAGAAACCCTTACATCTGAGTGAATAAGGTCTAATGGACCATAAACTTTATTAGGACTAGTAGGATATGGTAAAGCATGACTCTCAGCTACTTAACATGCAGAACAAACTTGAGAAGATAAATGTTTGTCAATGACTTCATCTACAGAAGATAAAACATGTTTCAAAGTGTTGTAGGCAGGATAACCTGGTTTGTGGTGCCAATTGGCTGATCTTGCAGAAGAAAAAGCTTGCTTGAGTTAAGCTGCAGAGAATTCCAAGTGATATAATCCATCTTTAACAGGGACACTGAGAAGTACCTTGTGAGTAATCAAATCCTTCACAAAGAATGAATCAGGATGAAATTCAAAGAAGCACTGATTCTCCTTTGTAAATTGATGAACATAAATAAGATTCTTTATAATTGCAGGTACATGAAGGACATTAGATAAAGTAAAGTGAACATTTTCATGCTGAAAAGTAGAAGAACCAACATGAGTAATGTGCAAACCTGAGCCATTGCCAACCTTTACTTGATCATGACCTTAATACTCTGAATGAATATTAATGTTAGAAAGATCATAAGTGATGTGATATGTAGCCCCTGAATCAGGTACCCAAGCAGAACTAGAAGTAGTTGTAGAGTTAGAGTTATCATAAACATCAAACGCTTCTGGTTCTGGACACCAAAACTCATCAGAAGCCTCTCCATAGTAATCATAACTGGTATTATAGACTTGAGCATTTGAGTTGTCACTGTATCTGTATTTGTAGGTAGGTGCCAAATGACCATCTTTCTTGCAGATTTGACAAGGAGGATTAGAGTTGTGATATTGAGAGTGTGATGGTGGTGGAAAGAAATTATTATGATTAAATCTACCACCAGTGTCAAACCTTCCATTTCTTCCACCAAAATATGATCTACCACCACCACGAAAACCACCTCTATGACCTCTATTACCACCTCTATATCCTCCACCTATATGAGAAAAAGGCATTGGTTGTGAATTGGAAGTTGCATAATGTGAAGGACTAGAGTAGTTTTGATAATATGCTGTAGGTGAATAATAATAACCAGGGTATTGAGAATCAAACACTACATGAGTTTGTTGTGTTGTGACATTTGCAGAAGCTATTGTTAAATCAATTTTGACCTCAGAATTCACACGCAGTTCTATAGAAAGCAATAATCCTAACAACTCAGATGAGGTAATAATATTTTCAGACTTTAATTGTTGTGTGGTTATGGAGGTTTTGAAAGAATTAAACTCAGGTGGTAATCCGTGAAGGATATGAAACACAAGATCCTCATCAGAAACAGCTCTACCAGTTTGTGCTAATTGATGAGATAGAGATCTTGCTTTGTTAAAGTAAACAATCATTTATTCACTACTCTTCTTTAAATTTACCAAATCATATTTGAGTTGCATCAATCTATATTTAGTAGTAGCATTGAAATTATGTTCTAACCTAGTCCAGATCTCATGAGAAAAAGTACAATCAAGTACCTGAGAGTGAGTTTCCTCTGTGCATGCACTAAACAACCATGAAAGAATAGCTTGATATTGATTAATACAGTAGTTGTAGAGTGGATTACGAACAAAATCATTGTCCGGATCAGGATCTGGCAAATATAAAGTCGCAAGAACTGCTTCACCGGCAGGAATAGATTTTCGAAAATATTTCACCGGACATTGAAAAGAACCATCCACAAATCGGAAGAGATTATAAATTTGTAATAAAGGTACAATTTGAGATTTCCATAATGTGTAATTTGTGGATGAGAGTTTTGATGGTGGCTTGAATGTAAGTGAGACGTGTTTCTCAGTTTCAACCATTTTTGATGTTGTTGATGATGAAGTACGAGTTTAATTAAAAGAATTTTAGGGTTTGAATCAGGTATCTGATAACATGTTAGAGAGAAAGAATGTTGTTAAACAATTCTCTCAGAAGATGAATATTACATTCATTTATTTCTTGATTCTTTGATGTTTCATTACAGATACATGACAGAGAGAGACAGGTATTAATACAGTGACTAACCGACATGTTACAGCTGTGCAGAAAACCACAAATGGTAAAGTGACACACTAGAACCACTAATCATCTAACACCTGTAAATTATGACATTACACACAAGTGATTCTCACGCTGGAAGACTGATTCTATAACAAATCCTAATGGGGAAGTTACTAAACTACCCTTTCCCATTATAATTCTAATTACCCTAAATTAGTTTTCATTCTCTTCATTTCATCTTCTTCTCTTCTTCTTCTCCTCCTCAAACACATTACCGGCTCCTCCATCCCCCACCACCGAAACTCGTCGATTAATTCGTTAACATCGTCGATTCGAAAACTCCAATGAATCTTCATCAGTGGATCCTCCAAGACCTAGGGAAATTCGTGAAAGAGGCTAATAGAAAACTCAATCAATACAACCCCGGAATTGCAAAACTAGTTCAACAAAAAGTGAAGAAAAAAAAGGTTGATGAAGAAGAAATGGAACCCGCTCAAAACAAAAAAATTGTACGATTAAGAAAGTAAGGGCCTACTTAAACTCACTCCAGTACTTCAATTTAATGTTTGCATGCCAAATTAAGTCAGAAAAATCGATTCTTTGATTTTCAGTTATTTTCGCCGACAAGGTATTATGTTAGCGACCCTGCCGGCTTTTTATAGTTAGGGTTTGACCGGAAGGCTCTTAGGTTGAAGATCATGCCGGCTGTTGAATACCTGTAACTGGTACTTGCAAGGTCGGAAAGTTATTCAACCTCAGACCCTGTTAGCGACAGTTTTTTTGTTAGCCGGATTGGTTATAAATTTTTACCTTGCCGGCTGTATTTCAAGTTTTTGTGTCTCCTGATGCCTTGAATTTTAAAACTAGAATGGTATTTTTATAAAACCATGACGGCTGTTTGTTAGCCGGCAATGTATGGTAATGGACCTTGCCGACTGGTTTGGTGAAAAATCCTTGTATCTACTGTGTTCATATTTATTATAAGACAGAAGGTTATGTGAATCATACCATGACGACTTCTTTTTAGCCAGCATGTAGTTTAGATATCGACCCTTCCGACCACTGATCCGCCGGATTGGTTATATATGTCGACCCTACCGACCTTTAAAAAAAAAATTCTTAATTGTTCTTGTTCATGTTACAAAATCCATAGAAGAAAGCTATGAAATATCTTAGTCCTCCATCAAGACCTCCTCGTGTTGGTGATAAACTCTTGACTGCAACACATCGAGGGGAATTCATTGAGCCGAAAACGCTCAAGATCCATGTACAGAATGTTTCTCAACCACCAGAACCAAATGATTTAGATGAAACTCCAGATGAATACCAATCAATTCCATCTAGTAGAAGAGGTGATGATGATGGTGTTGATGAAAGAACTCAGGATGCTGGAGGAGGTAAAAATTATGATGATGATGGTGATCAAAACATGCCACCTATTGGAGGAGGTAATGATGATGATGATGGAGATAAATATAAGGGTAGATTAGATGAAATTGTTGAAGAGGAAGAGGAAGAAGAAGAAGTTGGGGAACAAACTCAAGCTAATGTTCAACACACTGAAGCTTCAACTTCAACTGAAACCGGAAAGAAGAAGAGGGTTATCACTAAACCAGCTGATTACGATGCCTTAAAGGGGGACCCTAGCAGATGGTTGAAATGTTCTTTTTGGATACAAAGACTCATGGGAATATACGATCCATAATACTATCGTAAGTAATCTCAATCCGTCTTTGTTTATTATTTAAGTGTGTATCTATCTTAAATTTTCTTCAAGTGTTTGTATTTCTTTTTATTTTATTTTTTTGGTATTTAGGATCACAAGCATTCCATCCATTTCATGAGGAGACAAGCTTCATTTTCAGTGACTAAGACCTGGGATATTAAGGATGAATGTGAGGAGGTGAAAGTGATTGTCAAGAACTTCGGGTTGCGGCCTGCGATGGAGAGTTCGAATATTGAGCATTACAGAGTTACCGTATCTGCATTCTGTGAGAGGTTCTACGGAGAGACTGATACAATGTTATTCCCATTCGGTGAGATGGAGATAACTCCCGATGATGCCCATCAAATTCTAGGCCTCGAGGTTGAGGGAAAAGCAGTCAGTGAGGGATTCGATAATAAGTTTTCTTTGAAGGATATTTACAAATTGAGCTAAAAATTGTTCGATTGAAATAATATTGAGACGGAGTCTATGCTTGTAAAGAAGGATGATCGTCTAACCAAGAAGTTTAATCTAAAGCGGTTGAGGGACACATTATGTGACACCAAGAAAAATTTTGATAGGGAAGAAAGGGTTAACCCGGTGCGAATCAATGCTACCGCGTCAGCTTATTTTCTATACGTCCTAGGCAAATGTATCTTCCCCGACAGTTCTGGAAGCTTGGTCGACGCCAGTTATATGCAAATATTGGATCCGTTAGATAAGATGCGTGAGTATTCTTGGGGTACTGCGGTGGTTGCCTTCTTGAACAATGAGTTTACAAAGGGTTCTAAGGCACTTACTGCACAAGTTAGCGGAAACATATGTCTCTTCTAGGTAATTGTATTATATATTTGCAAAATTCTTGTATCATAAGATTCATACTAAACTTTTTTTTTCATAGGTTTGGATATATGAGAACTTCCCTACTTTTGTGAAAGCCAACTCTTACATCAAAGTGTATGCGAATGTTGCTCTTGATAAGCCAAAAGCGCAAAGGTACAGTTTTAAGGGTACTAAGGATGAGGAAATGCCATAAAATCTTATCAAAATCCGAATGGCCATCGACAAATTGACTGCGGAGGAGGTGATATTTGATCAGTATCGGGATGCTAGAAATCAAGGTTAAATCCAAAGGAGAGATAAAGTTGCATTATACTATAGACCTTTGTTGATGTGCACCCATGGATATTCAATGTACGATCCACATCGAGTAATGCGACAATTGGGTTAGTCCAAAACCAACATCATTTCGATGAAGATAAGCCGTTCTTTACTGTGAACATGGATGAATGTACCACGTCCCAAAAACTATTAACGTCTCTTACAATCCATCGCCAACTCAAGAACATTGGAACGATAGACGTGGCCATAATATCGATGTGAGTCTTTTGGACGAGGTGACCACCGGTCATGAATCTAGTGAGAAATACATGGCGTGGTACTTGGGTTGGTCTCGTCCTACTGTGATTAGGGAAATGACTACTTAAGAATTGGCTCGTAAGAGGAAGATGGCATCTACAGACCCAGCAACAAGTCTAAAGTTCTTTGTAATTATTTTAGAGATGCTCTTATTATTTTAAGATTACATTATCGAATCATTCTATTAATTGTTTGTTGTTTAATTGAAAATAAAAGGAGCATTTTAAGACATTTGTGAAGGTGTTGTGTTGCGCGAAAGACAGATGAGAGCCTTTGTCAATTGAAGAGCAAAGCAATCACATTGACTATGCTTGCAATATTGACAATGAGGATGCCTATGCATTGTTTAAGTAAGTTGATGCTGAAGTAAAGATGGAAGAAAAAGCTAGGAGGGAAGCACAAGCCAAGATGAATGTTGACAAAAAGAGGGCTCGTAGTGGTCGTGGTGGTGAAGGTAGTAGTAGTGGTGGTGTTCCTAAACAGGGTCGTGGTCGTGGTCGTGAATGAATGCTTTCCTAGTTTATTTCTTTATGTTGTGTTGGACAAATGATAAGGTTAATGGTTGGACAAATGCTTTTTTAAGGTTTATGTGACATGTTTTCGTATTTTGGACAATAAGTGTTAGATTTCTAGTTGTTGAATGAATGGTTTGTTTAGCTACGTAAAGTTTCAATACCTATGCCGACATGTTTTTTTTTTTAAGTTACATCGCCGACCAAACCAGGGCCGGCAAGGTTTTGAAGTGTCAAATTGCCGGCCCTGACAGCAGAAAACGCTTGCATACCAGGGTCGGCAAGGTAATCAGATCAATACCAAGCCGGCTAGGATACAGACGGCAGAGTATTATGTTATCGACCCTGTCGGCCATTTGTTGCAAAAAATACCTTCTCATGATGCCTAAAATCATCATAAGGCCAACATGGTTATAAATTATGTTCCTTGCCGACCACATCACAGCCGGCACGCTAGTGAACAAATGCCGTTCCGACGGTTTAACAAAAAATTACATGAACTCCTGATGCCTAAAAGTCATAAGATCGGCATGGTAATAAAATTTATACCCTGCCGACCTTATCATAGCCTGCATACAAAGGTCAAAATACATCGCCGACGGATACATATAAGAAAATGTTTTCCTGATGCCTAAAAGTCATAAGGTTGGCATGGTAAGAAACTTACCACCCTGCCGTCCATATGTAGTCGGCATATTGGGGAAAACAAATCTCTTCAGCGAATTCAAAATTCATTTTTTTTGCAAGTACAATTTCATTGATTGACTTGTACTTGGGTACTATAACGGCCAAATTTGGCCACCATCCTATAAATACACTACTTCTTTCTACAAAACAACACACAACTATTTGCATATACTCTCCAAAGCTCATACCATCATATACTCCATCTAACTCACCCAATAGCTCTACAAACAATAATGGCATCATTTGATTCAAATGAAGATTTGGAAATCATCAAAGCTTGGTACTCGGTCACTAGAGTTAGAAGGTAGTCCTCCGTAAGGATGGATGTCGTAAACTTTTGGGCTAGGGTATACAAAAAATATAGGCAAGAGTTTGTGAATCCAAATGGAAGAAGTGTTCTACAAATTCATGATAGGAACCAAGTTATAGAAAATGAGATACTTGCTTTTTCGGCTATCCAAAAACCGATTTTGAACGTTATCCACTTTGGCTACTACATTGAACAATTTGTAAGTATTTTGGTGGTTTATTTTACGTGATCCATGATGTTTGATCTTCCTACTAAACACCACTAACATAGTAAGTTTTTTTTTTTTTTTTGCAGAATGAAGTCGTCAAAGCGCGCTACTTGGAGGAAAAGGGGGAAGCATTCACATTCGATGCAATCTATGAATTCATGGTCTCCAAAATCCCGGAGTATGACTTGGACCTCATGCATGCCAGAAATGATTGGGATTCCTCCAACGAAGATTGATGGTTTTAGTGTAGTTTTTGTGAGTAGATTTCTATGTAAACCCTCACGAGACTATAACTCGTCCACTAGGGTCGCCTAGGAAGGCTTGATGCACATGCTAAGTGCATTCTTTTTTCCGTCGAAAAGGAGTTAGATTTTATGTTTTAATCAAAGTAATAACCAAAATTGCATGAATAAAGTGAATTACATCTTCCCATATTTTATTTTCTGTTTGGTAAAAGTATAGGTCGGCAGGGTTATTAATCATTAATATGCCGGCTACATGCCAGCCGGCAGTGTTATTAATTATGTGCATGCCGACTATATTATAGCAGGCATTGTAGGAAATATTTACATGCCGACCGTTAAATTGTTGGCCAAAGATAGTCGACATATTCTTCATTCAAAGACCCTTCCAGCCAAAAAATGGTCTGCATTTTGTTTATCCAAGGACCATGCCGGCTATACTTGGTCGGCATCTTATTCAAACGTAGACCTTTCACATTTTTGAAAACCAAATTTTTTAATCGAAATCGAACTCATAATACGGATTAAAGGTTTAATCTACTGAATTTTCATTTTCAAAATTTTAATCTAAACTCAACTAATTAACCTAATCAGTTTTTTAGTGTTAATAAAACAAGGGCATATTAGCCATTTGAAAATATATAGTTAAGGGGTCACCTCTTTTTCTTCAAAATGACCTAGCTTTTGTCTTATTAGGTATACCCCAATTAATCTGCGCAATCAAACCAGGTTTTTCAGATCCTAAATAGATATATTTCCTTTGTCAATTTTGATTGTGGAAATGTTGAATATTGGGTTGCATTTTTGAACGCAGAATTGGGGGATATGAAAAATAATTGGGGGATATGGTAATAGGATAAAATAGGGATTTAAATAGTAAATCAGAGTCACCCCCTATCCATGTATTTTATGTAATTCATAATCTACCCCTCACTAATCATGTTTAGTGGTTAATTATAAATAGCTAAGATAATAAATTAGTTTGATAATGATTAGTATAAATCATAATCACTTCACCTGAGTGAGAGTAGAAGATTTTTTTTTGAGGTACCAGGAATTTGGTAAAAATGAGTATTCCCAACATACAAAATGCCGAAAAAATCAATGCCGACAAATATTGTTGGCACCATTTTTTGGCATGATCCTCATCATTTCAGGCATGGTTTTCATAACTTTCGGCATGGTCTTCATCACAATACAATAGTGATGTAAAAAAAAGTCGTTTTCAAAGTGAGGAGCCGACAGCGAAGGTGAAGAAAATTTGAAATGGACAGAGGAATATTTAGGTTCGATTTAGGTTTTATATGTTTTAAAGGGTATTTTAGTATTTCTGCCAAAAAATCATCCCTTAACAGAGACTATTGGTAGGCACATTAATTCATATCCACCCCAGTCAAATAACTATGGTTGACCGGAAACCAGAGGATACCACCGTAAATCAGACGTATAAATAGAACCAAATTTTGGTAAATGCTTTAAGTAGTTATCGGCGATGAGGTGTCACATATCTAGGTAGGGAAACATACTTCTAGTATGAAAACGGGTTCCATATATTAGAAATATGTTTTCAGGGTATAACGATAATTGTGGAATAAGATTTTCCTTTTAAAAACCCGACGAGATTAGGGTATATCCAAATTAATTAGGATATAATAAAATTTAAGTGGATCTAAAAGCAAGATTAAGGGGTGACCAAAAGGGATAAAGTTATGAAAATACCCTTTACAATTATAATTAAACTTTGAACAATTCATCTTCTGATTTCATCTTCTCATCCTTCTCTACTCAACATAACGATCAATTGGTCCCTCTCCATCATTCAAAAAAAAAAAAAAAAAAAGCTTGTTGGTTAAATGACGAAATTAAGAAAATAAGTGATTACATAAACTCATTTTGGTACTCCAAATTGTTGTTTGCATGTTAAACTAGGTCAAAAAATTCGAAATTCTGAAGTTGCGCCTATGTGGTCGTTAGGGTATTTATTCGACGACCCTGAATTCCTGATGAATTTTCATGTTTTGCTTTAGTTGTTATCTTCTTAGGTTGAATATCATGACGACTTTTCATTTCTGGAAAGTGACATTTTTATAGGGTCGTCATAATATTCAACCTAACATCTTGACGAATACTAATGTTGTATTATTATTCATTAGGGTTTGAAAATTCTAACGTGTCGACTAATCCCTTTCAGAAGTAATTTTTCATGTGTACCATTTGGTTGTTGGTTGTCACTTTATTGGAATAATACCGTGACGACTAAGTGTTGGTCATCAATTTGTAGATCATCCACCATGCCGACTATTAGCTGACTAAAACATGGTTTTCCTAGTGTTTAGAATTGTTTTTAGTTGGTATGCTTTGTTTTGACGACTAAAGTTTAGTCGTCCCTTGATACATTTTTCAACTCTAATGTCTAAGCCCATGAGATATTAGTAGTTATCTTCATGTTTTGTCGACCTTAACGACTTTTTATACTTTCAGTTTTAAAACAGGGATTAATTGGGGTCCCAAAAAATAATTAAGGCCTCACACTTGAGGACAAAAAGAACAAAAAGACTAGATTACCCTAAACCTTAGGATGGTGACACGTGTCAACCATATTAATAACATATTTTTTAGATTTTATGTATAAATTTATAAAAATAATTGTTAATGGTTTACAGGTCGGTGGAAGGCAGCCTGGCGACAAGCTGGGCGCCAACCCCTTTTTGAATCGCTACTTCTATTCTATGAAACAGGGCACTGCCTATTTTATGATTGGCATCCACTAGTGGAGAAGGGGGTTTTAATGACCCACATCCTCGACCCTCAATAGCGGTCAACGGACTGTGGACCGGTCAAAGCAGTCCTAGATAAAGTAAATTTTCGGAGCACATATTAGAGCGTTAAAAACGGTCGTTGTATAAAATTTTTAATTACGAATATATCCCCGAGTCATCAACCCACACCGCGACTCCGTTACCTAGTTGAATCACTGCTACTTTTCTTAGGCGGGACCCACCTTTACTCCGCGACTGCGTTACCTATTGGAGATAAGTGCAATAAATATTATGGAGACTGTGAAAATGACCAGACTACCCTTGTCGAAAATAAGTAAAGTAAATACTACACTCTTTGAAAATGACCATATTACCCTTACTGGAAATAAGTGCAATAAATATTATGGAGACAGTGAAAATAACCAGACTACCCAATTAACGGTAATAAGTAAAGTAAATATTATATACTGAGAAAATGACCATATTACCCTTATTAGAAATAAGTGCAAAAAATATTATGTAGACTGTAACAATGACCAAACTACCCTTATTGAAAATAAATAATGTAAATATTACATGTTGTGAAAATGACCATATTACCCTTATTGGAAATAAATGCAATAAATACTATGGAGACTGTGAAAATGACCAGACTACCCTTAACAAAAATAAGTAAAGTAAATATTACAGACTGTGAAAATGACCATATTACCCTTATTGGAAATAAGTGCAATAAATACTATGAAGACTTTGAAAATGACCAAATTACCCTTATTGAAAATAAATAAAGTAAATATTACATATTGTGAAAATGACCATATTATCCTTAGTGGAAATTATTGCAATAAATATTGTGCAGAGTGTGAAAATGACCAGACTACCCTTATTGAAAATAAATAAAGTAAATATTACATACCATGAAAATAACCATATTACCCTTATTGGAAATAAGTGCCATAAATATTATGTAGACTGTGAAAATGACCAGACTACCCTTATCGGAAATACACAGAGTAAATATTAAAAACTGTGAAAATGACCATATTACCCTTATCAAAAATACGTAGGGTAATATGGTCATTTTCACAATATGTAATAGTTACTTTATTTATTTTCAATAAGGGTAGTTTGGTCATTTTCACAGTCTGCACAATATTTATTGCAATGATTTCCAATAAGGGTAATATGGTCATTTTCATAGTTTGTAATATTTACTCTACCTATTTTCGATAAGGGTAGTCTGGTCATTTTCACAGTCTCCGTAATATATATTCCACTTATTTCCAACAAGGGTAATATGGTTATTTTCACAATCGGTAATATTTACTTTACTTATTTCTGATAAGGGTAGTCTGGTCATTTTAACAGTCGGCACAATATTTATTGCACTAATTCCCATAAGGATAATATGGTCATTTTCACTTTCTGTAATATTTACTCTACCTATTTCCGATAAGGGTAGTCTGGTCATTTTTACAGTCTCCATAATATTTATGGCAGTTATTCTCAATAAGGGTAATATGGTCATTTTCACAATATGTAATATTTACTTTATTTATTTTCAATAAAGGTAGTCTGGTCATTTTCTCAGTCTACATAATATTTATTGCAATAATTTCCAATAAGGGTAATATGGTCATTTTCACAGTTTTTAATATTTACTCTACGCATTTCCGATAAGGGTAGTCTAGTCATTTTCACAGTCTACATAATATTTATGGCACTTATTTCCAATAAGGGTAATATGGTCATTTTTATAGTATGTAATATTTACTTTATTTATTTTCAATAAGGGTAGTCTGGTCATTTTCACAGTCTGCACAATATTTATTGCAATAATTTCCAGTAAGGGTAATATAGTCATTTTCACAGTTTGTAATATTTACTCTACCTATTTCCGATAAGGGTAGTCTGGTCATTTTCACAGTCTCCATAATATTTATTCCACTTATTTCCAACAAGGGTAATATGGACATTTTCACAATCGGTAATATTTACTTTACTTATTTCCGATAAGGGTAGTCTGGTCATTTTCACAGTCTGCACAATATTTATTGCAATAATTTCCAGTAAGGATGATATGGTCATTTTCATAGTCTGTAATATTTACTCTACCTATTTCTGATAAGGGTAGTCTGGTCATTTTCACAGTCTCCATAATATTTATTCTACTTATTTCCAACAAGGGTAACATGGTCATTTGAACTTGTGATGTTCAATTCTGATATATTTCGTCCTCAGTTCATCCGAACGAGAAACCCAGGTCTAACTTTAGTAATATTTGAACCTATGATGTTCCATTCTGATATATTTCGTCCCCAGTTCATTCGAACGAGAAACTCGGGTCTAACTGTAGTAGTATTTGAACCTGTGATGTTCAATTATGATATATTTCGTCCTTAGTTCATCCGAACGAGAAATTCTGGTCCAATTCTAGTAATCTTTGAACTTGTGATGTTCAATTCTGATATATTTCGTCTCTAGTTCATCCGAACGAGAAACTCAGGTCTAACTCTAGTAATCATTGAACCTATGATGTTCAATTCTGATATATTTCGTTTCCAGTTCATCCGAACGAGAAACTCAAGTCTAACTTTAGTAATATTTGAACCTGTGATGTTCAATTCTGATATATTTCGTCCCTAGTTCATTCGAACGAGAAACTCGTGTCTAATCAGTAATATTTGAACTCGTGATGTTCAATTCCGATATATATTTCGTCCCTCGTTCATCGAATCTAGAAATTGTGTCCAACTCTAGTAATCTTTGAACCTGTGATGTTCAATTCTGATATATATTTTGTCTCGAGTTCATCCGAACGAGAAACTCAGGTCTAAGACTAGTAATCTTTGAACCTGTGATGTTCAATTCTGATATATTTCATCTTCAGTTCATCCGAACGAGAAACTCAGCTCTAACTCTAGCAATCTTAGAACCTTTGATCTTCAATTCTGATATATTTCGTCCTCAGTTCATCCGAACGAGAAATTCAGGTCCAACTTTAGTAATATTTGAACCTGTGATGTTCAATTCTGATATACTTCGTCTCCAGTTCATCCGAACGAGAAACTCAGGTCCAACTCTCGTAATCTTTGAACCTGGGATGTTTAAATATGATAAATTTCATCTCCAGTTCACCCGAATGAGAAACTTAGGACCAACTCTAGTAATTTTGGATCTGGGATGTTCAAATCTGATAAATTTCATCTTAAGTTAAGCCAAACGAGAAACTCAAGTCTAACTCCATAAATCTTTGAACCTGTGATGTTCAATTCTGATATATTTCGTCCTCAGTTCATCCGAACGAGAAATTCAGGTCCAACTCTAGTAATATTTGAACCTGTGATGTTCAATTCTGATATATTTCGTCTCCATTTCATCCGAATGAGAAACTCAGGTCCAACTCTTGTAATCTTTGAACCTGGGATGCTTAAATATGATAAATTTCATCTCTAGTTCACCCGAATGAGAAACTCAGGACCAATTCTAGTAATTTTGGATCTGGGATGTTCAAATCTGATAAATTTCATCTTAAGTTTAGCCAAACGAGAAACTCAGGTCTAACTCCAGAAATCTTTGAACCTGTGATGTTCAATTCTGATATATTTCGTCCTCAGTTCATCCGAACGAGAAATTCAGGTCCAACTCTAGTAATATTTGAACCTGTGATGTTCAATTCTGATATATTTCGTCTCCAGTTCAGCCGAACGAGAAACTTAGGTCCAACTCTTGTAATCTTTGAACCTGGGATGTTTAAATATGATAAATTTCATCTCTAGTTCACCCGAATGAGAAACTCAGGACCAACTCAAGTAATTTTGGAGCTGTGATGTTCAATTTTGATATATTTCGACCTCAGTTCATCCGAACGATAAATTCAAGTCCAATTCTAGTAATATTTGAACATGTGATGTTCGTTTTTTATATATTTCATCTCCAGTTCATCCGATCGAGAAACTCAGGTCCAATTCTAGTAATCTTTGAACCTGGGATGTTCAAATATGATAAATTTCATCTCCAGTTCACCCGAATGAGAAACTTAGGACCAACTCTAGTAATTTTGGACCTGTGATGTTCAATTATGATATATTTCGTTCTCAGTTCATCCGAACGAGAAATTCAGGTCCAACTCTAGTAATATTTGAACCTGTGATGTTCAATTTTGATATATTTCGTCTCCAGTTCATCCGAACGAGAAAGTCAGGTCTAACTTTAGTAATATTTGAACCCGTGATGTTTAATTCTGATATATTTCGTCCTCAGTTCATCCGAACGAGAAATTCAGGTCCAACTCTAGTAATCTTTGAACCTATGATGTTCAATTCTGATATATTTCATCTCCAGTTCATCCGAATGAGAAACCTAGGTCCAACTCTAGTAACCTGGGAACCTGAGTTTGTAAATGCTGATACTTTATAACTTCAGTTCAACTTTCGATTTCTCGAGATTAATTACTCGTTATTCTGATTTGTTTTCATTATTCAGATTCTTACTCTTTCATATATATTATTTGGATTTAGTGTGATATATGCATCAAGATATACGTAAACTACTAGATTTTTCTTCCCCAAATTAGGATCCCTATGTTACGATGTCACATGGTTCGGTAAGTGATAAATTGCACCACCTAATTTCTTGTTAGATACCCTTGACCATCTCATTTTTTCATATGCAGTGAAATTAGCTATTGGATACTAATTTCTAAGCATGAAGTTTCATAGTTCTCTTAAAATTATTGTCACTGTGATCTTGAACATTCTAGTCTAAGCATGAAGTTTTAGTTGTCTTAAAATTAATGCCACTGTGATCTTGAACAGTTTGGTCTTCACAATCCATTACGAATAATGGCACTTGTTTTCTCATATTCCTTGTAGTGCAGTTAGATTGCAGTTGTCATATTTGTTTCTTTCTTTCTTAGTCTTCTTATGTAAGATGGTTCATTAACTTTCTTGTTTGATAATTCAGGGAGAAGTTTGGCCCCATGATTCTACAGGGAGCCAGTTGCTGAGGTTCTACATTGGTGAGTTTGAACTCCCCATCCAACGACTTATGTTTTTTTTTTTTTGTTCTCCTCTTTTCTGGTCTTGTTTACTGTTGATTTTGCCTATTCTTCACTACAAAAACAGTTCCTATTAGTGAGGGTTTTTGACCAACTTTGGGAAATAATAGGTTTAGTCGAAGGAACAGATTTTCTTTTGTTAGTTTCGTATTTCCGACAGTGTAAAAAAGGCTCCACTTTCTATATATCGCAGATGAGAGAGAGAAAAAAAACACACCTAAATCTATCTTATCTTCTTCTTCTTCGCCCTCCCTTACCCTCTTTTTTTTTTTGCTCAGTCACTTACCCTCTCTTCTTTATCTTGAAATTACAAAGAGATCTGAAGAAATATTAAGGTAATACAACCTAATTCGTGTTACCGTTCTTCTTGAAAAAAGCTACAAGTAACAATATGTAGATTCCTATGGATTTTTAATTCATTAGGTATTAGGTTTTTTTGATTCATCTCCAGATTTTCTTCTTGTAAATCTGTTGATATTTCGTGAAATTAAAAGTATTGATTCGATGTATGTGTAAACTAGTGGTTCGTTTTGCATTCCAATTTTGTAATTTGTATGATTTGTTTTGAAAATCTAGGGTTTTTTTTTAGATTGGGGGTTTGGTGAATTTGTGTTTGTATGATATATTTTCATCTGTGTTAGGTTTATTTTCCTAATTTTGATTGATTTTTTACTACCGAGAAAGACTAAATTGGTGAGCTAAAGCTTGATTTATGCTTTTTGAATGTTTAATTCTTCGCAGGCCTGAAGACCTTTGTATTCCATTTGAAAGATTTGGACAAGTGAGGGATGTGTATTTGCCTAAAGATTTTTACTCAGGGTGAGATTTTCTAGAGTGAATTTTGTGTGACAATTAGTATTCAATTGCTCTGATTGTGTCGGTTTTTGATTTTTGATCAATTTTTAAATTGTCAAGTTGTGTTGTAGTTTAACGTTTTATTGATTAGATGGTTTCTATGCAAGTGTTATACTGGTGGGTTATATAGGTGGGTAGACATGGGTTTGGGAAATTTTCCATGTGAGTATTAGGTTCTCAAATTTTAACATGTATCTACTCTTGCTTGTTATGTTGTTCATCCTATAATTGAATGAATCTTGTGAATTTATATCAACAAAATTTACCTACTAGTCCCCAAACACCAACAATCTAAAAGTTGAGGATCAACTTTGTATGATTTTGGGTACCATATCATGCACAAGATCTAGTTCAAAGTGGATTTTGTTGAGTAAACTCCAACCGTGGCTCATCAAAGGTATTATATTTAGGCGCAAAATAGTCAAAGGACTTTTACAGGTACTCTTAAAAAAAAGGTTTAACAATAACTTTACTGTTACCAGTTTGTGACATGGGCAGGGAGGCAGGTTTCATCAAGACCTAGTTCATAATCCTTCATCCAAAGTTTTATTTTGGGACCATCATGTTGTGAATTTGTGTTTGTATGACTAGGTAATTTCTTTATGGCGTGTCACTTGAGTGAAAATAAATAGGGTTTATAGGGGTAGAGGAGAGGTTCTGCTTTTGCTGTACAAGTTCGATTGAATTATTGTTCTTCCTTTTTATGGTAATTGTTTAATTCAAACATCCTTAGAAGTTTCATGAGGAAGAAGATTGATCTTCGACCCAACTGAGTTTGGGATTGCATAAGAAGATTTAATTTGAAGCAACATTGATTTGAAGTATATATATATATATATATATCTTCAAGAATATGAAGAATTTTCAAGTCTCTTGCATTTTTTGAAGTTGCCCTGCATACTTGACTATAAAAAAAGGTCAGCCACTAAGCTTGGTCTGCTATGCTAGCTGCTTTTACATTACGGCCATATGTGAACTTCTTTTGATGAAGTGCGCAAACTGAACTTTGATATAGGTAGGAAAAGCCTAGTAAGTGAAAATAATACATCAACCACATGGTATGATGAGATTTCCTTCCCGTGGTAGATAATATCAACTTGAGCTTAGTGTGGTTAATGGTGATTTACCCTTTCCATGTGGGTATTGTGATTTCCTGGTATAGTGGAGTCTAAGTCAAATTCTAGGTTACTTGACTTTTACACCTGCTTTGCATTCAAATTGCTTATTAAGAAGTTTTTAGGGGAAAAATTCTAAAAAGATCACCTAAATGAAAAATAGATAAAACCACTGAGCTATACTGCATCGTATTGCTTTTACAAAGTCATATACTGACATTGTGTTGATTTATGACTTCAAAGAACTGGTTAGATTTTGTTCATTTTAGATGTTTAATTGCTACCTTTTCATCTTTGTATTCTATTCAGGAGAGCTAAGGGACACCTTGAGAAATCATAGAGGGCCAATCCTCTGTATAAAATGGAACAAAGAGGGTAATAATCTTCTTACTTGAAGTTTCGATGGAACTGCTATTGTGTGGCGGTGGCGAATGAATACCTTGAGACGGACTCAAAATTTTTAATTTCACTCTGGTTAGTCCCTTAAATATTCATGTTCAAATTTTATTTGTTCTTCTAACTGTCCATCGGCCATGTCAAGATTATGTATCAAGTGCCATTGCAGATCGAGTCATGGATGTTGATTGGCGGGATTGCGACACATTTGCAACGAGCTCAGCTGACACCAAAATAAATTTTTACAAGGTTGGTGAGAATCATCCTGTTAAAACCTTTTTGGGGCATAAGGTTTGTTATTGCTCAACTAATTTATTCTTTACTGTTCATTTCAAACTGCACCTATTGTGCATTGGTAATGAGTATTTCTGCTCTATCAAGGCTCCTTGACTTTTATTGTGCACTGGAGTTGACTCGCAACGACTTGATAAAATTGGCAAGATACTAGTTGGTTGTATGCTTTTAGTAAGGTTGTGACTTGTATGGAGAAAGTGACATGCTAGGTTCACCAAGTGTAAGAATCACGCAGTTACAAAGGGATTGGTTAAGCTACATAGTAAGTTAATCTCTTACCATAAGTAGTTCCTGTGAGTATATCTCTGTTCAGATCCCTGTGAAGCATCATTAATTAATAATTAGTGAGTGTTAATTTCCTGATAATAATGAAATAGCATGTCAGTGGTTCTATATAAGTTGGAAAAGATGATGCCAGGATTTGAGGTTATTATCTTATCTGAAAAGTTCGTTGATTGCATTTGTTTAATATTAGTATTGATCTAATTCTCCCTCTGTTCTATTTCAGTGAGAGGTCAATTATGTAAAATGGGATGCATCTGGTTCTCTGTTGGCTTCTTGCTCTGACGATGGCACGGTAAAGGTAATTTCTGCAAATATTTGTCCCAATATTATGTATTTAATATCTTAGTAGAAGCAGGACATAGATATCTTTTGCTTGGATTGGTTAATTATTTAATTATCATTCAGGATTTAGCTCCTTAATGGATTTCATACAACCCTGTTTTCCTTATTTCTTTGATCAGTGCTTATAGTATAAATATGTTCTCATATTTCTTAGCCTTTTTAGTCATGGAATTTTACGATCCGTAATATATTTAGTTTTTCCAATGCAGATTTGGAGTATAAATCAAGATGAGTACGTCCATGACTTAAACAAGCATACAAAGGTCCTGCCTAATCATTTTTCTGCCATGGCTACTAATTTATTATTATGTGTCAGTATTATTGGTATCATTTCCTCACAAGTGTTTCACAAGCATACACTTGGGGTTTGCAGGAGGTATATGCTGTTAAATGGTGCCCTACTGGTCCCGAAACAAGCAACCCTAACCAATCTCCTATACTAGCAAGGTAAAAGCAACAACATCAGTTTTTTTTTCCCATTCAAATGTAGGACAAGGCATTTGCTAGGAATCTCTTTTTAAAATTAAATCAAGCACGTTTGAGGTGGACAAACTCATTATCCCGCTCATAACATCTGATGAGTGTTAAACTCAAATTCTCCAGACTGTTTCAAAAGAACCATTGCTGCTTCTAGATTCTTTTAGTAGAAGATAAAACTTTTTTACCGCCATAGTTTCACTGAAATAGTTCATCATGTTGACAGTTCATCGTATGATACAACAATAAAACTATGGGATGTAGAAGCTGGAACCCTTCTCAGAATCTTAAATGACATGTATGAGCCAGCATAATATCCATCTCTTTGAGACCATGATTTTGGTAATACTGGTCACTGCCGTAGATGGAGATGATTCTGATCCTTTTCTTTTTGATAAACTTTGCCAACTATGCTCTTTGTTTTTTGTGTATATATATGGCTTACTTATTGCTGTAATCATGTTCAGGGGTCCTGTTTACTATGTTTCATTCAGCCCAAACGGAGAGTTTTTGGCAACCGGAGCCTCGAGGATTCGCTTTTGTGAAGTTTGTGGATCCTTATGATGCTGGAGAGGCTCAGTATCATATGAATGGATAACTTTTATGTTGCAGAGAGATAACTGTGGTGGTTGCTGCTGAGATGAGGAAAAGGACTGAGGAGATGCGCCACTGAGTCAGGCCAACTAGGTTTGTTAAATACATCTATTCTTGTGGATTGTACCAAATGCTTTAGAAGCTTTATTTTTTTTCACTTGATGACACGTGCACCTTGCGTACAGTGGTTGTTGTGTCATCCTCTACCAGACATTATACACCAAGTGCTTGAGAACTTAGTTTCATCCCTTTTTTAACAGAATATAGTTTTTTTCGTTTTTCCTTTTCGTTTTTGTGTTATATGTTGCATCAGTAAGTCCTTGTGTAAGACCTTAGAGATCTTATTTGTACATGAATTGCTTTGTCAATTACATAAAAACTAAACTTGTATTTTTGTCATGGTGTCGGTACCGCAAGTGCAATATTAAGTTTGAAGCCTTTTGTAACTTCCTCACCAACTCAAGTATCGGTATGTCTTTTTTCCAATGTATTATGGAGTCAGAATAGTATGAACATAGACTCATTTGTCAGTGTCTTCAGGTGTTGTAGGTGGTAGGCTAAGCCTGCAAGCAATATATATAAATGTGTTCAATTTATCACATATATGCTGGTCGTTTAATATCTTAAACTTTTTGTTTAATTGTTGACTCCCTTGAGTAATGAGAGGTTCCCACCTTCTTTAAAATCTTTAGTGGATGATGGATTGTTACAGGTTGGCAGGCATATAACTAATTCACCGGCAAGATGCAGCTAAAAAAACTTGTTGAGCCTGGACTTATCTTAACGGACTCTTTACTAGGATTAATTATGGATACCATCCAAATTGAAATCGTCAAATTGTTTCGATGCACAGGTGGGTTTTGAGAAATTTCAATAATCTAATTGTTCTTTGATGGAGTTACAAGAAGTTGTCAGCTTGTCTTTGTTTGTTAGTTTTATTGATTTTGAAAAATTAATTTTGCTGCAGGTACTCGATTGTTAAGTGTGGGCTCAGTTCATCATTTGAGAGGAAAGGCTGCTGGCACTGAAGGGGTATGAGTAACTATCCCATGAGATCTTGTGGTCTTTGGTTAGTTCTAAGAAAAATTGCAGGGTAATTTCAATTACTACTCTCTATTTTTGGCTATTACATAGTTTTGTTTCTGAATGAAACTTGCCTTTCTTTGGTATGTCATTGATAAGAGATGTGGATTGAGCTGAAAATGAAACTTTATTGTTTGTTGTTTTACTTGTGTAGAGTATAACGTGATTGCTCAAGTTTGTGTAACGTGCAGGAAAACAAGATTGTGTGCAATGCTGAGAAAGCTTTGGAACTCATTTGTTAATTGGCTGGAGGAGGCAGGAGATGTTGCTGACCATGGAGGTTATTATTGAAGCCCATAATCCATCTCTCATCAAATGTATTATCCATATGATTGCGGAGAGCCTCAAATACAGGTTTCAAACAAGGTACTGAGTAATGTCTATCTTGATTGATTAGTTTCATAATAGTGATATTCAACCTTAAAGTTTGTATTGGTTGCCTAAGTTGTAGGATTACTAGAAATTTTCCCACTGAAGTAACTACATTGAAGGCTCATTTTTGTGAATGTATGAAATCAAGGAAATTGTATATACTTCCAGAGATATTTTAGTTCACGATCGAGTTCTTTTGGTTATTAATCTCGGGGCCTCTCTGCAATATTACCTGCAATACATGTTACCGTTCTTACATTAGGATTTCCATGTATAACCCATTATGTATCTTGTGCTTGAGATATGTCAAGGTCATAAATTAATGAACTAGTTAAGTTTGTGCCGTTGTGTCGATGTTGGACAGAGGCAGGTAATGGGATTGACATCATATTGGTTAGGATACCCACCTTTATAGATCACTGTCCTCTCATGTGCATGGCAATGGTTATTGTTTTTATAAGCATTTTCTTGAGTATTGTGACCTCCCCACATTAATCAGTTGATGGATTTTTCTGTGCAGGTACACCATTATGAAGTAGGAATAAGTTCTTCATCATCATCGGAGTTTATAATTTTGTTGGTTAATCAGTAGTTTTTTAGTAAATCGTTTTGTAATCGAATCCTAGAACTACAAATTACACTGGTCAGAACTACAGATTTTAATCCTTCGTGTAATTTGAAACCAATGAATCAATCCATGTTAAATTGAATGATCATTTGTGTGCAAGTTTAATTTAATTCTCATTTTTATTTGATTTGAATTTGATTCTCATTTGAATTCTAATTTGAGTTTCATTTGAATTTGGTTTTCATTTGAGTTTCATTTCAGATTCAGTCAGGCTAGTCGGCCAATCTGAATCTATTTTGTTTATATTAAGATTTATATCTATGACTGATTGAAGACAGTCATAAATGTTTGACCGTTAAAATCGGTCGTTGATATAAGATTTTCAACGACCCCCATTGACACGTCATAGTTGAAAAAGACGCTCAAACAGCGACCCTTTCTTCGACCGACAAAGAAAGTCATAGATACGAGTTAAATAACTTGCTTTGTCGGTCGCGAAACTGCTGATTTACACTAGTGATCATAGCTTCGAAGGCAGTTCCTTAGTCTGTTCAGAAAAGCAATTGTGTCGTCCCCCAATTCCCCAAGAGTAGAGAATGCCAGCACGCTAAATCCATATCCATGGGAGGAGCATTTATCAAGGTACTTATGTAATTTGCGGTTAGTAGCCATGGTGATAGCGTGACCAGGAGTGAACCTCCGTGTACAAGAACTGGTAAAGGGAGATACGCTAGTGACATCAAAGAAAACATCCTTCCCATTCTCCCAGTTGAGAACGAGAATATCCACCGGTTTAAGATCTTTGGCTGAGTTGGAACTAAGGCCAAGGGAAGCTTCCCTTCTGGCCGGGACCCCATCTTTATAGCAGATGTCTACAAAAACATTTAGAACTCCATCATGCCGATATTTATTCCCCACGTCTTTAGCACAATGTACCGCATGGTCGCCGAAGATATCCATGGGTTTGTCGCAGCAAGTGCAGAAGGTATTGTCGTCAAAGAGGGGGATGCCAAGCCTGTATTGGATTACTACACGGAATTTCCTAGGTCCCATGCATTGACCAAGCCCATGAATAGGAATTTCCTTGAGGAAGTCCATAGCATGAGGGATCCGGTTACTGTGCCAAAGAAATAAATCACGCTCTGAAAAGGAATAGGCTGTTGGTAGAGATTTCGTAATAACATCAAAGTAATTGGCAGCCAGTTTGTGCATAAATTGTGGGGCTGCATCATTGATGTTATAATAAGAAAGGGAGACACCAATAGCTGTTGTATACGATATCAGGGCATGTTGATAGTTAGCACATGAATCCAGGGCATCATGACATGACAAGATGGAGCTTTGAAGTTGTCACGTCTGGGTGCACGAGGCAAGGTAGCAGTAGAGTCCGATGTCAACCATTGTAAGGATTCCGAGGCCACCATGTTTCATTGGTAGAGTCGCAAGGCGTTGATGTATAAGGCCAAAGCATGAACCATCTCCAACAACAATTTATTTTTTATAATTTTTTTAAATAATTTTTATAAAATAAAAGGGATTTTATTAACCCATTAGAGGTTCATACAAAGTTTTGGTGGGTAGCCTAGCAACAATCTGAGCGCCAACACTTTTTCAATATTTTTACAAATAATTTTATTTATTTTTAAGCAACAAAAGGGAGAAAAAATTACAAAGGAGCAGTTGGTAGCCTAGCCACAAGCTGGGCTCCAATACCTTTCGAACTAACCAAACTTAATCTATAAAAAAAAACTACCATGATCACTGCTAGCATCAAGGTTTTTCAGGAAATTATTAAACCTCTTCAAAATCACTACAAAATCCTCACCAACCTCACCTAAGGAAGTGAAAGCCAAAACACCCAATCCATAACCGTGAAATGTGCATATGTCTAAATATTTGCTACGTTTATGAGAAAATGCATTGAAAGTGGATTGATCTGGTATGAAAGTATTCCCAGATGTGGTAGTAAAAGGTGAAACACCAGTAACATCAAAACATACATCTTTCCCATTCTCCCACCCATAAACAAGGATGTCTGCATGCTTCAAGGATTTTCCATTTGAATGAAGGCCCAAGGATACTTCCTTTCTAGTATGCACACCAGCTTTATAACACATATCAACAACAACATCTATAACAAGATCATGACGATACTTGAGCCCGACCTCACTGGCGCAATGAATCACATGATCGCCAAAAATGTGCATATCTCGCTTATAACACGAACACAAACCACCTTTTGGAAAAAGCGGGATACCGAGTCGATAGCACAAAACAACTCTAAACTGCCTTGGCCCAATATTCTGTAGAAGCCCAATAATTGGTACAGCCAAGAGGTACTCTTGCGCATGTTTCATTCTGTTAGATTGCCACAAAACCGAGTCTCTTTCAGACATGACGAATTGGCTCGGGATTTTTTTTTTATTATTATTTTTTTTTAAAGAAAATAACGACTCTTCAAAGACATGGTAGAGTTGTTATTGTTTAAGTGATGACTCTAAAGAGTCGTTATTGTTTTAATGACGACTCTAAAGTGTCGTTATTATAGGGTCGTCATCGTCATAATAACGACTCATAACAGTCGTCACTAAAACAACAACGACTCTAAAGAGTCTTCATTGATCAATGTTATTGTAGTGTCGCCATTGTTTTAGTGATGATTTTAAAGAGTCATTATTGTTTCAATGACGACTCTAAAGTGTCGTTATTCTAGAGTCGTCATTAAAATAATAAAAACTCTACAATACCATGACGACTTTTCATAGAAATCTGGAAGAAGAAAAAAATTGCACACAATTTTTTTGGAAAAGTTAAAAAAGAACCTCTAATTAAGTAAGTTTAACACTAATTAAATAAGATTATCGCTAATTAAATAAAGGTAGATTAGTCATTACCTAAAATATTTGGATAAAGGGTAACTAAAATTAAGTTTGGGTGAACTTTTTTTTCCTCCAGTATGAGGACGCTAATTGTTTCTTAGGGCCCCCAATTAAGCGGTGTTCAAAAGTGTTGATTTCTTCAGTAATTTTGAGTATGATCACTAATCAGCTTTACAATCCCCTTTTTATTCTCAAAACAATTTTTTTTTCTCAAAAATCTTCCCATATAATCCATAAGTTCAATCTAAGTAAAATATAATTTCATAACTTTTAATCAACTAATTAACTAACCAAACTGACTAAAATACTGTTGCCATGGTGGGGAGCGCCGACCGAAAAGAACGAAACACTCTTGATTGCATAGCGTATTATATATTATATTTTTTCCGGAATGTTATTTTTGAGGCATAAGTGAAAATATCACTTTTCTTGAAACGGAGTGAGTACATCGTTTTATTAGTTGTAATGGAAAATTAGTTGATGCATAAACCAAAATATGGCTACATAAAGTATTATGTATCCTCTGTGGTGGTTTGTATAATGGATGTACATTTAATTTTCTAAAATTATGCCTAAAATGATAAATACCTACGAATTTTTCGTAAAAACTCTAAATTTGATATTTTTATTTATACTCATTGCCTAGATTTTTTTTATAACCTTTCCAACGAGATAAAATTTGTAAAATTCCAAGACACGGATTTTTAGATATGTTATATTAAAATTTGCTTTCCAATTATAGCCATAAAGAAATAAGATAATAAGGAGTTATAGTAATTGGACTAAAAGGGAAGGATATTTTGGTATTATCAAGTGCACATTACCAAAATATTTTTATCAAATTGTAAATTTATGTGAGGTTTATAAAAGGGACCCCCTCCCTTCGGGCCCTCCGGTCGGTCGGCCAATTAACTTATGATTAGTTATTTTTAAAATTAATGGTAAGAGCATCCGCAGCGGGTGACTAAGACCAAAAATTTGGTCCGCGAACGAGACGTAGTGGGACGTACTATCGACTAAACGAAGACCATCGACTAAATCCCAGACTATATTTGGTCTGCGACCAAGACTAAACTCAAATATATTCGGGCGTTGATATAGTTTACGCCCCACCACAAGCGTTCGTAAAGTGTTCGCCCCACAACAGGCGTACGTAAAGTTTTCGTCCCACAACGGGCGTGGTTTATACCCCGCCCCATATATATATATATATATTTTAATTTATTATGGGGCATGGTATATACCTCCGCCCCACTCAAAAATTTGCATGCATATTTTGGGGCGTGGATTATACCAACACCCCATTGTTATTTTTTTATTTTTAAAACTTTTCGGCACCAGGCGAACGTATACCCTCCGCCCCACATCAGGCGTTGATATACTTCATGCCCCACACCAGGCGTTGGTAAAGTTTACGCTCCACCAAAATTTAGTCTTCCTCCCACTGCATCACTCAACGGACTAAACCCAAATTTAATCGTTTTTTTTACTCTTTACTCTTTAGTTTTAGTCGCACCGCTGCAGACGCTCTAAAGGATTTTGTATTTTACTTCTTAATGACCATATTTTATCTTATTAGGTATACACTAATTAATTAATCTGAATATACCCCATCTGGTCAAACTTAAAAACACTATCCTACATTTCTTTCACTACGTATAAGTAATTTGCAAGGCTGCTAATGGGGTACCAAATTGCTTGGGGTGTACCAACCCCATGGCAAATACTCCCTCCATCTTAAAATAAGTGTCCTAATTGACTTTGTCAAAATAATAAGGATTTCCTATAAAAAGTCATGACTAACCCTTGTCTAACTTATTTAATTTTAACTTATTACCAAAACTAAATAGAAGTATTAGGAATTTAATAACTACTCATAAATATTTTCATTTAAAAAAGGAATGATAATTAATATGAAAAAATATTGAATGGATTTTTTCCTTATATATGGTGATGGTATTTATGATTTGGAATTAAATTTATAAACGGAGGGAGTTTATTCAAAAAGGGAGTTTATTTTCAAAAGAATAGGCTTTGCAATTCAAAAAGGGCTTGCGGCGCAGCTTGTTGCTCGCTTGCCTTCTATGTAAGAATATTATGTTTTGAGTTTTCAATAAAAGTGTAATAAGAAATCATTAAAAATGATTTTGTAATTATAAAAAATAAATGATATATTTGATAGTTTAAGGGAAAAGTATGTCTACAAACAGAGCGACAGATAAAAAAAGACAAACCAAAGTAGAAATTAGGACAGATAAAAAAAGATAGAGGGAGTAATTTTTTGTCTTATTAGCATTTGGTACACCCCAAATCAAAACCAGTCCCCCCATTAGCAGCATTGGTAATTTGGTGGTATAAAAAAACAAAAAGAGTAATTTGGTGGGCCGTTTACTTTATTTCTGCCCTTTATTATCTTCAGTATTTACAAAAGGTACCACTTTAGCTTTCAACTAAGGCTTATCATTACAGAAGCATGTGCGTAGCGCGAACCGGGGTATTCTAGTATAATAAAATACCATGAAGACTTCATACATGATCAAGAAGTCAAAATCATAGTAAATGTTTGTCTATCTATATAGCGAACTCTCATCTCCAAATTCCAGATTGCAAAAGATTTCTCTCTCCCTCTCTATTTCTAAGTTGCCTTCCAGGGAAGCAGTTAGTGAGTAAATAAAACGAAAGCAGTAGCAGTAGAGACCAGACCATGGCAACAACATCAACAAGTGCATTTGCGGCCACCGAAGGAGAGCTGATTGACGAAATTTGTGTTTCTATAGAGCAACGTAGACGTAGTTTTAATTACGACCACTATTATCACACTACAGGTAACTATTAAGTCCGATCTCAACTTCCATAACCTTATTCAGTTTTGTAGTACAATGTCCGTCCAGGGATTCATCATGTCGTGTTGCACTGATTTCCCTCCATAGCTGTAGCCTCTGTGATCGATCTAAGAAAATATGTCAACGGTGATTAACTTTTTTTCAAACTTCATACAGAACATGGCAGCTGGATCCTCGATACATGCCGACCTTTATTAGATGCTATAATGGATGGTGATTGGGAATCAGCGGAAGGTTTCATACAGAAAATCCCCTTTTCAGTTGAATTTCCGATCACAGTATGTGGAAGGACTGCATTGCATATTGCAGCTGGTGCAGCACACTCGGAATTCGTATCACATCTAATCAAAATTATGTCCGTAGAAGCACTTGAGCTGAAAGACAGTTACGATGGTAATACAGCTCTTCATCTTGCTGTTATTGCTGGGCTTGATGAAGCTGTTAGAGCAATGGTGCAAAAAAATAGAAACTTAACACGTATATGTAATAAAAAAGGATTGAATCCGCTACTGAATGCTGCTATTCATATCACTGTAGAGCATAAAGATATTATTAGGTTCCTATGCGGAGTTATGAAAGATGAAGATCCAAGTTCCTTTCAAGGTCATTTGGGAGCTCACCTCATATGCAGTATAACTCGTGCTGGTTTATATGGTAATTTTCTGTTTTTTTATTTTTGATTATAGTATTATAGTATTTTGTATACAAGTCTTAGTGTCCTCTACTCTTAGGACGAGCTAGCTTTCATCATTTAGACACTTTCCGTCCGCGAGTGGCATGTCTAGAGACGAAAGTCTCTAATTAGACTGACCACTGAGACTGAGTTGAGAGGCCAGCAATTCCAGAAACCAGATGTCTTACATGTCGTGTACATGTTACATCTTCAGATCATAAATAGGAGTCTGAGTTGAGAGGCCATATTCATCCCGAGCTTTTGTCACGCTGCTTTGGGAAGTAAAACATCCGGGTTTCTTTTTTTTTTCGTCTTTGTTCTTTGTTTTTTTTTTTTTTTTTTTTATTCCGGCCCTTATCCTTATGGATAAATTTTTGATAAAAGACGTTTTTTAATGGGCCATGGAGGATAAATGAGATGTTAATATGTGTCATTTATATTAATTGTTTATTATAGCAAAATTTGTTTCCAAAAATACTACACATAAAATATAAATAATTAAGATAAATCATTGTTTTTCCAAATATATATTTCTTTTATACTTTTGAAAATAAAAATTTGTCGGAAGCAATTAATTGGAAAAACACGTGTCAACATCTCATTTATCCCATATGCCTCATCAAAAAACGCCCCATAAATTTTTTCTCTATCCTCATTTTGTGCTAAACATTAATTTGGGCCAAATTTCATAGAATTAAAATTTAAGAACAATATTGTGTATATAAGTTCTTTTATTTCTAGATCGCAAATGAGTATATAATTGATCTCAAAGCTTTAAATTTACAGAATTGGCATATACTCTAATCCACGAACACCCAAATTTAGCAATTGCACGAGAGGCCGACGGCAACACTATGCTAGACGTTCTGGCAGAAATGGGTTCTGCAAAGGCGTTTACCTCTTCTCGATACGCGTCACTGTCTTTTCAATCACGTATGTATATATCTATTGAAATTATTAAATCCTCGACATGGCTAATTTTAATTACCTCGTTAAGTAATGCTTAATTGATTTTGCAAATAAATAATTACCACCTTTTTAAAGATACTCAGCAGTATGAATTAATCGATAAGCTACCTAGACATCTCAAAGTGTGGTACTCTCTCAACCCCGGATATAATAAGGGTATGCCTCCTGCAATCTTCACAGAGAACATATATGATTAAGCTTTACCTCCTCACAATCGGTTACCCACGTTTTAACGATTGCTTTCGTTTGCAGCTCTTCGCATTGAAAGATTGAGAACTGTTATTGTTGTCCGGGAATTGGTAGAAAGAATTTTTAAAGAAATTTCGCTCATGACCGAGATAAAAAAGTATCATTTTTTCTTTGGTTCGAATTTCTTGAAAATCGCGGCAGAAAAAGGTGCGATTGAAATTGTAAAAAAGTGTATTTCAATCTATCCGGATCAGCTTTGGTTTCCTCACGAGGGAAGAAACATATTTCAAATAGCGGTGGAAAGCAGAAAAGAAAAAACGTTTGATTACTTGTACGATCACATGAATGCAGACGAGAAGATTTTAACTACGAGAATAGTAGACTCAAATGGCGGTAATATCCTACATGTTGCCGCAAAATTTGTGCCTTCTATTCGAACGTATTGTGGTCTACAAAGTAGCCCTGTTTATCAAATGCAAAGTGAGATTAAATGGTTTAAGGTACGTTTCCTGCTTTTACTCCTTATAGGCGTCCTATAATTTACTATTGCTTTTACTCCTATAGACGCGTTTCCCGTACTGTAATTTGCTACTCCTTATATGCGTCTATAGAGCTAGGAGCTGGACGGGTTAACATCCAATGGTTTTACCATAATAGTTGGTTTTACCATACTATACTAGTTGGTATCCAAGACTAAACAAGTTTCTCTACTTTATATTGAAAAAGCTTTATGTATGAATACACTGATATAAGGTATGAAGTTTTTTGCCTCCTTGGCACGTGGCTATCAGTCTTGATTTTTCCTCCAGAAAAATATAAGGTATGAAGAAGTGTCTTCTAATTATTTTCTGGTTTTATTTTTCTTGTAAAGAAAGTGGAGAAGAGGGTACCACCTGCTTTGAGAAAAGTGAGAAATAATCAAGGAGAAACTCCTCGAGAAGTTTTCACTCGGGAGCACAAAGATTTAGTGATAGAAGCAGAGACATACATGTTTCGCGTAGCGGAATCATGTCTAATAGTGGCGGCTCTGGTAGCTACAGTTGCTTTTGCGGCAGTATTCACAGTACCTGGTGGAAATTTCAGTGACAGTGATGCAACTAACAAAGGAAAGCCAATATTCTTGGAAAAGAAGTCATTCCTCTTATTTCTGGTGGTAGATGCTCTGGCACTCTTTTCTTCGGCTTACTCAATTCAAGTGTTCTTAACCTTCTTTACTAGGAGTTATGACTTAACCTTCTTTACTGGGTGTGATAACGCAGAAGCAAGATTTGAGAAATTAATTCCGCAAAGGCTGAATCAGGGTCTTCTATCGCTTAGAATATCAGCGATTAGCGTGACAATTGCATTTAGCATAGCACTTTCGATCATGCTCGAAAATAGATATGCATGGGCTCCATATCTATTAGGTGGGGCTGCTTTTTATAGCTGCCGTTACTGTCTGAAATCTCTGAATATTTGTTAATGTGTTAATATAGACTAGATTTGTGCACTAGCGCAATAAACTTCTTCTCCTTTTCTGATGAAAATCTGTTGGTAGCGGTATAAATGCTAATTAAATTTGTAGTTGTGTGTCTTATCGAAGTTGGTACACTATTGTTTTAAGATGAAGTCAGAACATATGGATGCTTTTTTTTGAAGGCACTTTTTAAGAAAGGTAATACGCGCCTCGGTATATATACACTTGAAAAGGTCTACAATAAAATTTTCTGATCTACCTAAACATGGTATATGTAAACAAGTAGCAATCAGAAGACTATGACAAGCAATGTAATTCAACAAAAAGAATCAAAGGGAAACCCTAATTCACAAATTTGACCTAAAAAATCGAAATCAGAAGAGCAGTTATATCCAATATTTCAGCAAAAACACTTTGGGAGTATCAACTGACCTTTGAATGAAGTGAAAATTCGTAATCAAGTGGGAATTAGGGTTTCAATTCTTCTTCGCCTGTAGATTCGGAGAGATGGGAAGAGAAGAGAGTGAGAGCAGCGTTCAAGCAGCTGTGCACGTGCACACTGTAAGAGTCTATGAGGTGTTAAATGTTTTTCCAGCTCACTGAGCTGACTGTTCATCTCGGCTTCTGCCGAATAAGAAATGGATCGGGTCAAATCCATTTTTCGTAATAAAGTGTAATAGGCCCAGGAAGATGAACACTGGGCTAAAACTTGAAACGATGAGAATTGAGAAATCATTGCCATTTGCCACATCTTCCTTCGTCAAAAATATGGTGCCATGGTGTAAAACTTGTGTGGCCGTATAATCTAGTGCACAGGACCTCCACCTTATCAAGACTAGCAGAACTTGGCTTCTTGAGAAAAAGCTATTTTTTTTTATAAGAAACTAAACATCAGCCAGCAGAAGCCAGTACAAAGGTGTTGAGATACTATGATTCTCAGATGTATGGCCATGAGGTTCATAGTGTTGAGTTGTGTTTCCCCTTTCCCCATTGTTAGCATTCAAATCACCCCTGATTTGCTGCACTAAGTTTTCGACCGCAGATCCTTTCCATTGTCTATTATTACAATTTGAAGTTAATTTTGCTAACTTTAAAGCCATATAATTTTGGGTGGAGTTAGTGGTACTCCACTCAGCTATTTCAAAATAAGTAGATGTTCTAGTTTTTAGTTGGAATTTCTTGTGCATCTGCTCAACATGAAGTTTTCTCGTCAGCTTTTTCAAGTTGTAAGAGTTTTGATTCGATCTCAATTATGCTCCCCAATTCTTCCGCCCAATCAAAGTTCTTCTGAGCAACCATCTGATGAATCTCTATACTACTCCCTTGGAGGTGCCCGATCCCTCTTGCTCCTGTGCACTCCCAAGTAAAATCAAATAGAGTTAAACCAATTCCATAACAGTCTAGGGGGATATTGAGATAACTAGCGGTAGGAGCCATCGTGTTCTAAACTCAATGACTTTAGTTTCTGCTGCCTCTTTATTGTATCCCACATGCATGAAGTTGTTTTTGTCTCTGGACGTAGCAGCATGCTTAGTGTTTATGTAATATTTTTTGGCCTTTGCAACATTTTTTGTTGTGGCAGTTTCATTGTTAAAATTAACATTGCACATTTCTTTCCAAACATGCCATAAAATAGTTATGCATAGTTTAGCCTATTCTTTATTGTCATTTTTCTTTTTTCCTCTAAAAGATGGGTTAACCAAAGATGAAAGTCAGTGTAATTTCCATAAACATTTGGGAATTTTGATAAAGTGACCCAGTTTTGAATTAGGGTAAATAAAGTGCCCCCGTTGTTTCACACTTTTCTAAACTGCCCCGTTTTTTTTTCAAATAACACTTTCCATCCCGTTAAATGCAAGGTGACAGTTATCTCACCTATTAAAAAGTCATATTTACCCCTGAACTATGTTGTGAACCATGAACCGTAACCCTGAACCCTAAACTATGAACCCTAAACCCCTAACCCTGAACCATGAACTATATCATGAACCATGAACCATGAACCCTAAACCCTAAACCCTGAACTATATCGTGAACCATGCATGAACCATGAACCATGAATCATGAGCTATGAACCCTAAAATTTGAAACTTAAACTCCTAATCCTGGATCCATGAACCGAGCTCGACGAACCCGAAAAAATGAAGTAGAAGGTAAATGTGACAAGTAAAGGGTAAATAAGTAAAAAATTAGATGTAAAACTAAATTAGATGGAAAAGTTAACAGTGGGGGCAGTTTTGAAAAGTTGAAAAAAATGGGGGCAACTTATTAAACGGAAATTGAGAGTGGGGCAGTTTATCAATATTCCCTAAACATTTTTAGGGTTGATTCTTAGTTCTATCCAGACATCAATTATTAGAGGGGAATGCATAAGAGATGAGTTAGAGTCTCCCATTGGAAATTGCAGATTTTGCAGATATCTGGAATGTTGTTGAGATGTTTCCCTACTTTTTCTCCGGTTGGGAGGATGTTGTGTGCAGCTTTCCTGAGAAATAACTTAATAGAAGGACTAGTGTTTAGTTTCCGATCTATATTCCAATTTTTTTTTCCTTCCATGGTGGTTACTTTTGTTCATTGTTAGTTCCTTGTATAGGGTTTTGACACTGAATTTCCCATCTCTGGTAAATGGAAAGATTACTTCATCATCCCGACTACTATGAATCTTTGTATGTCGAATCTTGTTTGCTATATCATTGTTGAAGAGCTCAGTAATGAGTTCCCCATTCCATTGAGTGTTATTGATAATTAAGTCACTTACTCTTTGGATGTTTTTATTATAGTTGGATGGTTTGATTAATGGTTCATTCTGGTTTAGAAACCATTTATCTGACTATATGTGTATCATGTCTCCTTTACCCACCTTTCATGTGCTTTGTTTTTGAATAATTTCAATACCAGATAGGATACCTTTCCAAACCCATGAATCATTGGCTTTTGTTTTGGTAGTCATATGCATGATATCTTCTTCTGGAAAGTATTTTGCCAGCATGACTTGTGCTCCTAGAGTTTCAAGGTGTTTCATCATCCTCTATCCCATATTAGAGATCATGGCATTGTTGAACTTTTTAAGGTTCATGAAACCAAACCCCCCTTCTTGTTTGTCTTTACAAACAACTATCCAATATTTTGGATATATTCCTTTACTATTTCCTTCTTCCTTTGCCCAAAAGAAATATCATGGATTTTGTTCATTTCCCCTAGAGTTGTTTTTGGTATTTTGATGGTACTCATTTGATAATTAGCCAATGTAGCAGTTACGTGCTTTATCAGAACCATTTTCCCAACTGGCTTAATGGTTTTTCCTTTCCATCCAGTTAATCTTCCTTTTAAGTTCACAATTATGGGATGAAAACACTTAAATTAAGACTTGTTTGTGAAATGTGGGGATCCCATGTATTTATCAGTGCGTGGTATTGGTTCAATTTTCATTAAATTAGTGATATCTTGAACCATTTCCCTTGTTGTATTTTTACTAAAAAAAATCCATGACTTTGCTAGGTTTATCATCTGTCCAGAGCTAGAGCTAAACTCTTCAAATATCTGAAGAATGTTTTGATCCTCCTCCCTATTTGCTTTGCAAAAATTATACAATCATCAATAAATAGTAGATGGCTTATTAGTGGTGCTTTTTTCACAATTTTTATAAGGAACTCCTTGTCTTAGTCCTCTAGTAGGCTTAAAGTAGTCACAAGGAACTCCATTCAAATTATTACTAGATTAGTAGTTTATACACATTGCATTATCAAGTTACACCACTTTTTGGAGAAACCCATTCTTGTGAGAACAACAATGAGGAAATCCCATTCCACCCTGTCAAAAGTCTTTGACATATCAATTTTTAAGCCCATCCATCCCTGAGTATCCCTTCTTATCCTTATATTGTGTATTATCTCATGGGCTACCATAGTATTATCATGTATCTGTCTTCCAGGGATAAAAGAAGACTGGTAAGGTGAGATAATCTTCTAGGTCTTGCAAACATGCTCGAATTTTCAGAGTCTGAGAGGAATTCAACATCTTCTTCATATGAGACAATGAATCTGATAGGGCTATGAGGTTGTTGGTATTCAGATGTAGTCAATGCGGGAAATGTAACTTGAATAAATGATTTTTTTTCAATGATATATAGTTCTCTCAGATTCTGAGGAAGAGTCATAATGAAATACATGTTGCCTATATCCTTCACCATCATGAGAAAGAGATTGCTGAGTTATGTTGGCCTGAAGAAGCAGGAGATATATTGTGTTCTATAATCCAAATACTCCGATCACTCTCTGGTTTATCTATATCCACATTATGAAGCATTTCTTGCCAATAAACATCATCATCATACATATGATCATGCATGGGATCAATATCTGGTTGTACAAGTTGAGGTGAAGCTTGAGGTGGTGCCTGAGGTTGGAGCTCTTGATGATTAAGCATAAAAAAGTTTGAACATTCTACATCTAGGTGTTATAATCTGTGCCGAAACTCATAGAATAACCTAGGAAGTTCTCGATAGTAAAATGCAATCCAGTTGAGACCATGATGATTAATAGTTAGCAGCATACCTACTAAAGCTAATAGGTTGGGATTTATAAATCTATTTTGAGCCTTGTTCTCATGGATTTGTAACCAAAATGGGTAGAGATGGGGTCATCATAAGCAATGAGTTCTCCTAGAAAAGAAATGTTATGAATCACATTTACAAAGAAGGTTTGTTCAGGAAAAATGTTATGGAGAGTGATCTGAAGAACCTCACAATACATATCAAAATATTGAGGTAAAATACTGAAGTTACATATATTTGAATAAATAAAACATCCCCTCATACCACTCTGGTTCCTTGCCTCAAGACTTTAAACATTTCATTTTGACATTCATATTTCAAGATATAAAAACCTTCTGCCTAATTTTCTAATAGATAGATCACCAGAAAGCATCCATCTAAACCTTAATTTCAAACTCAAAATCCGGAAATCATACTACTCAAAATCGAGGGTTTGGAATGGATTGGTCCAACGTCTTGGCAACAAAATCTCATGTTGAAGATTGTTCTTTGGTGTTTAAATCTTCGGATTTAATGGCAGGGAAGAAGGTCCCAGCGGTTATTTCCAAAGATTTTGAAGAGGCCGTTAAGGATTGTAAAAATCTGGTAATTGGGTTTTTTACTGGAAGAAAGCTATCCTTTTCAATGGTGAGAGATGCTGTAGCTACGCAATGGAAGCTAAAGGGTGAGGTAAAAATTTCAACCCATGGTGATAATTCAAATGCTTTTGTTTTCAACTTTGTGAATGAAGATGATCGAAGAATAGCTCTTGAACAAGGGGCTTTTTTCATATTGAAACAACTCTTCATTGTAAGACCATGGAGCCTGTTAATTGAGCAATCAATTGCTGAGATGAAGACTATTCCAGTATGGGTTTTAATTTACAATGTTCCTCTTCATCTATGGAATAAGTTAGGGTTTAGTGTGATTGCTAGTTACCTTGGAAACCCTTTGATGATGGATGAATGCACTAAGAAGAAAGCTAGACTCACCTATGCTAGAGTGTGTGTGGAAATTGATTTTGATTGTTCTTTCCCTAGTGTAATTCCTCTATGGATTGATGGAGTGCATATCATGGATTTACCCATAGAATACCAATGGAAGCCCACAAAATGCATGAAATGTTCATCCTTTGGACATAAACCTAACTATTGCTCTGCTCAAGTGGGGAAGAAAAAGGTTCATTGGACTCATATGAAAAACCAGCAGCAACAACTAAATTCAGTGACAAATAAAGATGGGGATGCGATAAATGCAGGGGAGGAAATTAATAATGTTCATCCTACTGTTTTGAATGAAACAAAAGCAGTTTTGGATGGTCATATTTTAAAGGAGGGTGAAGATGGTACTAGAGAAGATGAAATACCAGTTATTGAGTCTACTATGTTGCAAACACATATTGAAAATCAACATGCTGATCCTACATCCACAAATGTGAAGGAAGGTGAACCAACTGGTTTGAGGGTGGGAACTCTTGAAAACCGGGAGGAAAACGTTGCCACGGAAACTTTAGAAGAAGATGATCGGCAAGACAAGAAAATTTTTTGTTGGGGTAGATGAAGATGGTGGTAATGAGAGTGTTATTGGGTAAGAGGATACTAGTCTTCAACAAGGTAATAAGGATCAAGTGACAGTGGAGAATTGCTTTGATTCAGTTGTTCCTTGCTCTGAATTGACAAGTCTTTGGAAGAAACCTTAGACTCTAGAGGAGGGGAACGACCAATTTTACTTTCTACCGAAACAAATGGGTTTTCAACTCCAAGTGTGACTTCTAATTCTAATGTGAAGGTGAATTCGGAGGAGAGTATTCCAGAAGATTTGAGTTGGATTACGGTTCGGAAAAAGAAGAAGAAGAAAAAGAAAAAGTCCCATGTTGCTAGGCATTTGACTCAAGATAATCAAGTTAAGTCTACTACTATCTTTGTTAATGATGCCGAAATAGATGCTCAAATCGCTTTTAACAAATTGATGGGTATCTCTGACCATCCTTTGATGAGATCTATGTGTAAGAATATTTTGGAGAATTCTAAGTCTCAATCAGCAATGGAAGCTCCTCCCTTTGAGGATGATGATGGTTTGGGAGATTTCAACCCCGACACCGAGAATGATGAGCAAATTGATGCGGTCAAATGCTCTTTTCAAGATGAAAATGAGGATTTTGAAGATTGATTAGCGTTCCTCACCTTTCTCGTGGGTTTTTGGTTTGTCAAGGGTCCTAAGTTTTTTCCTTAGGTGCTTAGGTTTGAAGTTTTTATTTCGGGTTGTATTGTGTTTGCTCCTTCGTGGGTTGTTGTTTTCCTTTCTCCTTTTTCTTTTTTTTTGTAACTTTGGTGTCACTCTTGGTGACATCTTTGTTTTTTAATTAAATTTGCCCTCCTCGTAAAAAAAAAAAAAAACTTTAAAGTTTTTCTTTTCTTGGGAAACATGAATTTCTATCTATCTTAGTCAAAAAAGTACCCACTAACTTATGTCATTACTTAACAAGAATCACAACATTCCTAACATCATTCTGAAAAGCGACTAAAAGGAACATTACAAGTTACATGACTTGACCTATTGAATGAAATTAAACAGAGCAAGCAAATAAAGGAAGAATTTTTTTAAAAAGAAAGGGTGAGGAAGCAAACTGATATGAGAGAAACAAGGTGAAATTGGGTTGCATGAACGCCCCATTTTTTGAGCAGAGTCGGTGTCCGACTCGCGTCGGAAACGGGACGCTGACACGATGCGTGTCCGACGCATTAATTTGCGCGTCCTGCGCGCGTCTGGTTTGGACGCACCAATAACTCGGGTTTGACAAATATTTTTTTTCATTTCAGTTAAACTTATTCCTTTATTTTTACTATTATTAACTAAATGAACAAAGACAAACATTTAGATCAATCGTTTAGGTCTTTATTAAGGTATTGTTATTGGAAATGACATCACGTATACCCTTAGTTGTGCATAATCTAAGAATGCATATTGATTGTGCCACGTGTTCAATAATAATTGATTGTTTGACCTTCAGCGTGTATAACAAATTATATCTTCTTTTCTTTTGAAATTTATACACATATAACATCATTTTCTATTTTTTAGGATCGAAATACCTGACTTTTTCGTATAAATACATGATTTTATATATAAATATAATATGTATATAGGTGTCCGCGTCGTGTCATTTCCGCGTCCACGCGTACGCGTCAGTGCAACCCACTGAAACATAATGTGGTTTTGGGTTGTGAAATGGTTTCATAAAAAAATAGAAAGAGAAGAAACATTATGATTACAATCCAAAAGTGGATAGGAGATTCAGAGACAAAAACATAAGCAGGAAACAGGGAGCTGAAATTTCTAAAATTATAAGTGATTAACAACGAGAATAAGTCTCAAATCTTAGTTGTAAACCTCTAATAGTACCACCTATAGTTTCTGGATCTCCAAGACTTGAATAAAAAATTTCTGAAAAGATGAGATGATACCATCCTGATAGATGACCAATGTTACCTTGGTAATAGAAGTGCAATCCGACTGCAATAAAGAAACTTGGGGAAGAAAATCTAACATCATGATGAAAAAACAGGTTCATAGGAGGCGGATATTAAACCCAATTTCAGAAGACCATTCAACATCAAGACCTAGAATTGAAATTGCAGACAGCTAATATATGTGATTGAATTTAATAAGATTGTCCATAACCACTCAGTTGGAATTGGGACCAAACCCTAAAAAATAGATCGATAATTTAATCATCAACAAAAGCTCTTCAGTTAGGGATTTTTTTAAAAAAATGGAACACCAAAAGAGTTAGAACACCAAAAATTCAACATCAGAAATATTGAACATATCCATAGAGAATATAGGACTACATCGTTAAAGGGACCGGTCGATGAGTGCCAAATATTGCATATTCATACACCTTTTCATTGGCACTTAACTCATCTTTCGCGCTTCAAAGTCATATATTATCCCAAATTCTGCATTCTTACCATCTTCGAGAATAAATATTTGTATTAATTAATTTTGTGTTTTTAAGTACTAAATAAAGCTTGGAAGAATTGAGCCGACAAAAGAGAAGAAAGTTGGAAGCATTGCAACCCGCTCGCGCATCAGTGGCAACCTGTTTACAAATTCATGGGATTAAACAACCCATGATCCAAAACCCATGATCCAAAACCCAAGACCCAAATCCATTTCCACCTCACCCCCATTGGATTCTTTCCAAAACATCCACCTCACCCCCATTGGATTCTTTCCAAAACATCCACCTCACCCCCATTGTATTCCATTTCATCCATCAATTAAAGAAAACATGTTTTGTTTAATTGTTGAGTGGTTGCTACTGATAAATTTCGAATCCAAGTGTTGAGAGAGTTTTTGTGTATAAATAGAGAGGGTTGTTGTGTTGAAAACTCATCCAAGAATAGCTTGTTCATGTTAGTTTATCAAATTTCAATTTTGTTGTAATGTTCTTCATGTTCTAATTTCATTTACTAGGGTTTAGATGAAGCCCTAATCTCATTGGTATGTATTCATATCTTGTATCTTGTTCTTGAAAGTTTAGAATTGTTTAAAGATATAATTTAATCCAAGTTTTTCAACATCTTGCTCTCACAATGTATGCCATGTATCCATTGTAGTTAGAATATCTCTATGTTGATTATGCTACAACTCATGCTTAACCAAATATTGATCTTTAGATTAGTTGTGCTTAATTAGACAATTAATGCTTTGGAGAAATACTTTAGTTGTGATTAAATTATCCATTGGAGAAATACCTTAGTTATACGGTAGACTTGAATCTACTATAAGGACAAGAATAATATTACAAGTTGAATGCATATCATAGGTTATTGGTGGATTTGAATACCCTAGTATCCATATTATCATTGTTTACATATCTTGTTATTTGCATCTTTTACTTTTATTATTTCAGTCACTTGAAAATCATATCGTCGTATCGACAAAATCAAACCCCTTTTGGTTACTTTCTGAATCAGGATTTAGAATCAACTTCTACACTCTCCAAGTCTCTGTGGTTCGACCCGTGCTTTCCCTGTGTTGCTTGCCGACACTGTGCAATTGCTAGGTCTATCACTTTAGCATAATCACTGTAGCATGACTTTGTAAGATGAAACCTACCTAGATGAATCTTCAGTTAGTTGATAGGTCCGTTAAAATTCCTCGGGGTGTGATCGAGGATGTTCTTATAGAGGTCGAAAAGTTTCTTATAGAGGTCGAAAAGTTTATTTATCCAGTGTAGCATAATCATTGTAGCAGCGCAACTATTCACAGTCACTTTTACACTTATTTTTGTTATTTTTGTTTTTTAATTTTTGCTTTTGCTTTAAAACTTCGAAACCCTAACTACCTCTTTTGAGCTCAACAGGTGCCGGAGTAGTTGTTGTAAAGGCGAAGGAAAGGAAGCGAAAGAAGTTTTTATTTTAAATAAAAAAAAAAAAAGAAGAGTTTATTTTATTTATTTTTAGATTGTATTAGGATTCCTCTACTCTTGTAATTTTATTTTTCTTTTGCACTTTATTTTGGACTTTGGACTTGGACTTGGACATTCTATTTTTATTTTTATTTTTAAACCCTACGGAAGGGTATTATTAAATATCAACTGTTTGCAGAGAAGGACGGTGATTACAATATCACCTCGGCCCCTCGGGTTCGTTCATGACATAGGAGTCGTGGCCCGAGTCGACAACAACGGTTCATCCCCCGTCTGGAATGGGAGGTAAGTTTGTCGAAACACTCGCGAATCCCTTGTTAGCGAGTTACTGTATTCCTTCGTTTGCATATATGTTGAGGAATTGAATACGGCTGTTTTATTTTCCTAGTAAAGGGCAAGGACTGGCCATACAAGATAAGAGTTCGGATTTCATCACCGTTCTCTTCTTGGACGCCTTAGGAAAACGATACCTAACGTGAACCTAAGCTTTAAAATTTGGAATAGAACGAGACCTATAAGGTAACGAGCTAAGTAGGAAAGTCGTTCGAAAAATATTGGTTACTCTTTAAGCATACTTTGAAGTTCATGATAGTTTCAGTAAGTTGAATGCGTGACTGCGTCGCCTTGTAATACGGTGAGGCCTTGGGTATCAAAGCTCTAGCAGCTTCCCTCGCCTCTATTCAATTTACTTAAACTCAGATTGATTCCATAAGGGTTTGCTCAGATTGTAACGAATTCCCTTTCGAAGGATTAGAAGCTGGTCTAGAAAACAATCTAAGTGGATCCATCATGCTTTTTGTTTGCTAGAAATCAGTAAGTTTACTATGGTGGAGTCAGCCTTGTTTGCGATTGCATAGAACTTCCCTTCCGTTTATGATTTTTCTTATTTTATTTTGTTTGTCTAATGTATGCCCGAGGTAATTAGAGAACGGGCTTGTCAAAAAAAAAAAAAAAATTGGTCTGTTTTCAGTGTGTACATCCCAATCTCTGCAACAAGCCTAGTGCTAGTTAGAGATCATGTCAGGATTTTGGTCTGCAGGTGGGGATGGAAACAAATCCATCAGAGAGCTTGCTTACGGGCATGCTTCATATTATGAGCCTCCAACAGACCATGATGTCAATATTTATATGGAGTTTTATGGACATTTTCACAGTCTTGAGCATCAATACATGGACCCTAATAACTACTCACACATGTATCATCCACCACAGGGTGAAAATGAACATCTTTACAGTGCCCAACTCTCACAATCATCACTTTTGGACCAGTTAGAAGCTAGAACTGCAGCTTTAGAAATGAAAATGCATGAATCTGTCGCATATAATTCTTCTAGGCAATCGGAAATCTATGCTTGTACCTTATGTGGAGGCTTAGGACATCCTGCTGAGAATTGATATATTTTGCATGATTTTAGGCAATCTAGAGAATATCATGAAAATCCAAAATATGAAATGCCAACAGATTACAAAGCTGATAGTCATTGGGACCATAATCAACCTTTCGAAGGTTGCGATCAGTATTTTATAGACCCTAATGACCCTGCACATATGTATCATCCACCACAGTGGGAAGTTGAACAATTTTGTACTTCTCAATCTGTGGAGGAAAATCTCAGACTCATCGAACAAAATAATGCTAGGAGTTTATTGCATGATAAACCATATAACATTGATTATGAATTTCCTACTGTTGAAGACTCTCCTTCCATCGAACAACTTAATGCATTATTAAAAATGAATTTGATTCGTTTACAAAATGTAGGAAGGGAGGAATTTTAGGATGAAATGTTTGTTTGTCCTAATGAAATAAAATGTGAAAATAGTATGCCTAGTCTTACTCGTGCAACTGATATTGCATATGAACCTGTTTTAAATGAAGGGACTAGAAATACTACGATTTTGAATAGGGAAAAACATTTCTATGATGATAATGATGATGATGTTATGTTAGAAGAACATGTTTTTACTGAAAATATTGTCGAACCTTTGGGTTCAGAGACAATAGGCTTCTCTTCCTCGACCTTAATGAGTGATGTTTCTTTTAATGTTCCATATACATGGGATGTTGATACTGATCTTGAGCCTGTGCAATTTTCCTGTGAACAAGAGCATGACACATTTCTTGTGTCTGACTTAGAAAATGGTGAATCTCCTGTCGACACTAATGATCTTAAGCATGAAAATATAATTGACGTGTCTGATTCTATACCTAGGTCACAACATGATGTCTCTTTGGATCTGTCCATGCATGAGAATAAAACTTTGGATGATGATGATTATGAACTAGGTCTTGATGAATTGTTCTATGAATGTGAGCATGATGCGACATAGACAAATGATTTAGGAGTTATAGATGTGACTAATAATGATGTTCCTACCTCCCTGCCCATGTCACAAACTGGTAATCTTGCACCCAACCTAGATTTGATTTGTAAAGTTATTGTTAAACCTTTTTTTTTTTTAAGATTACCTAATCTAGGATTGGAACTGTGTGCCTCTCAAGTCCTCTTGGACTATTTTGCAGCTAAATATAATACCTTTGATGAGCCACGGTTGGAGTTTACTCATGTCTCTCCATCCATCCATGACAAAATCCACTTTGAACTAGATCTTGTGCATGATGCACCCTTGAAATTGTTAGATTTTGTACCCAAAAGTTTATCTATTGAAAAATCTAGGTTTGGGGGTAACTCATTCACATATGCAGTCTCACTTGCATTGTTGTCCTGTTATAAATATGTAAGGCTGTTGATTTTTCCGCATTCCGTCTTTTGGGTTGATCCTCAACTTTTTAGATTGTTGGTGTTTGGGGAGTCATCATTGTATAATCTAGTAGGTAAATTTTGAATCTTGTTGATATATTTGTGTGCTAACCGAACTTTTTGTCTTGCGCTCATATTGTTTGCTTTCATAGCATTCATTCAATTATGGTTAGCACCAACCTTTTTGCATCTGGTATTCTCTTTCATTTGAATCTGTTTTGTTCTCACGTTTTGTTGTTGTTTTTGTTATCTTTTGAAACATTGAGGACAATGTTAGATTTAGGTTTGGGGGAGTATTTGCATTTAGCGTTGTGAGTCTTTTTATGACCAGCTGTGGAGCGGGTCTTTTGTAGGATCTTTTGTAGTCTTTTGCATTTTTTGTTATCTGATGACCAGCTGTGGAGCGGGTCTTTTGTAGTGTGTTATCTGATGACCAGCTGTGTAGCGGGTCACTAAAAAAATGATGATCAGCTGTGTAGCGGGTCTTAAAAAAAAAAAAAAATTGGTTACAAATTTTCATGGTTCTACGAAATTCCGAAGTTCATCATCTACAGTTGAAGACCGAAGACGAAGACATTTCTATAGATGCTCTAAAATTGGAGAAGGATTTGTGGGTAAATCTTTGGTAGGCCCTCACGAGACTACAACTCGTCCACTAGGGACACCTAGGGGTTTAAAGGCTTAATGCATACGCTAAATGCATTCGAGAGACCAGCGACAGTGGTATAGTTAGGATTTCTTAAGTTCTGTTTCACTTGAGGACAAGTAAAATTTAGGTTTGGGGGTATTTGATGAGTGCCAAATATTGCATATTCATACACCTTTTCATTGGCACTTAACTCATCTTTCGCGCTTCAAAGTCATATATTATCCCAAATTCTGCATTCTTACCATCTTCAAGAATAAATATTTGTATTAATTAATTTTGTGTTTTTAAGTACTAAATAAAGCTTGGAAGAATTGAGAAGACAAAAGAGAAGAAAGTTGGAAGCATTGCAACCCGCTCGCGCATCAGTGGCAACCTGTTTACAAATTCATGGGATTAAACAACCCATGATCCAAAACCTATGATCCAAAACCCATGATCCAAAACCCAAGACCCAAATCCATTTCCACCTCACCCCCATTGGATTCTTTCCAAAACATCCACCTCACCCCCATTGGATTCTTTCCAAAACATCCACCTCACCCCCATTGTATTCCATTTCATCCATCAATTAAAGAAAACATGTTTTGTTTAATTGTTGAGTGGTTGCTACAGTAAATTTCAAATCCAAGTGTTGAGAGAGTTTTTGTGTATAAATAGAGAGGGTTGTTGTGTTGAAAACTCATCCAAGAATAGCTTGTTCATGTTAGTTTATCAAATTTCAATTTTGTTGTAATGTTCTTCATGTTCTAATTTCATTTACTAGGGTTTAGATGAAGCCCTAATCTCATTGGTATGTATTCATATCTTGTATCTTGTTCTTGAAAGTTTAGAATTGTTTAAATATATAATTTAATCCAAGTTTTTCAACATCTTGCTCTCACAATGTATGCCATGTATCCATTGTAGTTAGAATATCTCTATGTTGATTATGCTACAACTCATGCTTAACCAAATATTGATCTTTAGATTAGTTGTGCTTAATTAGACAATTAATGCTTTGGAGAAATACTTTAGTTGTGATTAAATTATCCATTGGAGAAATACCTTAGTTATACGGTAGACTTGAATCTACTATAAGGACAAGAATAATATTACAAGTTGAATGCATATCATAGGTTATTGGTGGATTTGAATACCCTAGTATCCATATTATCATTGTTTACATATCTTGTTATTTGCATCTTTTACTTTTATTATTTCAGTCACTTGAAAATCATATCGTCGTATCGACAAAATCAAACCCCTTTTGGTTACTTTCTGAATCAGGATTTAGAATCAACTTCTACACTCTCCAAGTCTCTGTGGTTCGACCTGTGCTTGCCCTGTGTTGCTTGTCGACACTGTGCACTTGCAGTTTATACATAGAAGTAGGTATCTTTCCGAGCCTACCACCTGTAGTAAGGGATTTAGCTAAGGAGGGTGAAGGAATTCATGGGTGAAATATGGTTTTTATTTAGGAATTTAATATTTACAGAAAAAACCTTGAACGTATCGGGTTTTGGTAGGGAAGCGATACTGGTGCGGTCGGTGCATTTAGTTCATTGTCACCCACTCATATCTCTAAGTAAAATCTATTATTGGGACCACAAAGAAATAGTTTTGGATTTTTGTTAAAGAGAGAGCAAAAAGTGATTCGAGGAGAGCGAAAATCGTAATCGACTCACTAAATAAGCCGATTCATGTATTGAAATTTGACTTGGACTAGAATACCCCTCACTCAATCCGTCAGTTCCCAAACAATAAAAAATACTAGTTTATACGCACTGGACGGAGCAAGTGAACCGGAAAAATCATCTTGTCTTCTGCTACAGTCATGCATGTATAATCTCCCCTTTATCCATTAGCTCAATGCTTTTTCTTGAAGTATACAACGCTCTTTATGGATTTTCTTCTGCTGATGAACAATATGAGAGGTGGCTGCAAAAAAAAAAAAAAAAAAAAAAGTTTTTCGATGATCAAAGCATGGAAAATCGTCAGTATGAAGATCCAAAAACATGTCTTAGTTAATAGGTATGATCTGTATAGCTAAGCCTATGTATATTGATTTATGAAAAAGTCAATTGAAGAACATACAAATCATAGCAAATTGTCATTATTAAGATTCGAACAATTCACGATTTTCATTTTAAGTTTAGAACTGCATATACTACTTTCGAATGAAACAGTCAAGCGTTTATGTAATTAAAAATCTTCTGGAATGATATCATTGAAACTAATCCAAGTCATATCTAATCTTGATCATCAATCCCAACCTCACTGTCTTTGGTTTACAAGATCGTTTTTCCCTGTAAAGTTCCAAAATTTTGTAATCGGGTTCAGGTTGCGAGGATAAAGGAGTGTGTGGGGCATTTTAGTCCGAGTCAAATTTTGATCTACAAATCAGTCTATTTAGCGAGTCAACTACGATTTTCGCTCTCCTCAGATCACTTTTTGTTCTCCCTTTAATAAAAATCATAGTTTTGAGAGCTATATATGGCTAAAGTGTGTTGAATGCCGGAATAGAAGACCTAATCTAACTAGAAGATAATTGAAACCAAATACTCGACTTTCTTTTATTCCGGTCCCACAAAAAATGATGCGGAAAGAATTGCTTAGGGAGCACTGCAAATTCGATGCAAGTTGCTGACATTTTTGTAAAAGGTCTATATCACATAGTCAATTTGATATGCTTCCATCCAAGGCTCAACCTCGTTCAAGATTGAGTGGTTTGTTAAGCTACCTTAGTTATTTTAGAAGAATATTTCAGAAATATATAAAGTAGCGATTTAGGATATCACGAATCAGTCTCCATTGAATGTGATTGGATCCTCAACTATAATTCCAGCCGTATCATCTCTGTCAATCGATTTATAAATAGTGCACCTGATCCTCTCTATCAAATAATACTAAGTCAGTACTAATTAATTAAGGAAAGCTTTTCTTTACAATACTAAGTCGGACAAATAATGGACCTCAACTTGCCCATTACCAATGATATTATCTATGCCCGGTCCCGGATAGATAGAACTAGTCAATCAATCTTTTAATCAGACATTCCTTGCAACGACTTTATTCATACGGGCCTATACATATATAATTGATCAAGAAGTGTTTGCCTAATAATCATCTTCTCTAGTTTCATTCCAGAGCTTTCATGTCGCAAAATTTTTCTCCCCCTCTCCTTTTCTAAGTTCCCTTCCAGGGTATAAGCAGTTAGTTAGTGGATTTAACAAAAGCAAAGCCTAGACAAGCGAAAGCATGGCGAATCAGGCCTCCCAAGTAGCTTACGGCGAGGAATATTATATTTCTAATCTGAATACAGGTAATTATTATCACCATTCACAACTTCTTAATGGCCTCTATTTAAGTTTGCAGTACTTCCTCCGTTTTAAAAATAAATCCTATCACTTTTTTAATTTGAGCTATTTTTAGGACAAAATTATAAAAGAGAAATGATATCTAAAAACGGAGGTAGCATAAATTAAAGCATGTTGACTTTCCTCCAAAGATTCTCGGATTATGACCAGATCGCATGCGATCAACTATGCCCTTCTCTTTGCCGCTTGTGCCTATACAGGAATTGAAAGTAAGAGGAAAAAGATTGCGTGAGACAAAAGTAGAAATAGTTGATTTCTTCTTAGGTCCAGATATTATCGCTTGCCCAGATATTATTTTGGCATCTTCTTATTTATTTGGCCTAACAATAGTTTTGGGTGCTTAGAAGTGCGTTATGCCTAATTTTCCGACTAGCTAGCATTGCTAATATTTGCTTTGTAAGCAACTAGATTTTGTGCCCATGCTACGCACCGGGCGGACCTGAAAATCATATATCCTATTTTTTGTTTGGTGTGTCATGGCTTCGCCTCGTCCCTTGGTGTATTTTTGATTTGGTGTGGCTCGGCTTCGCCTTTCCCAGTCCCGATGCATGCTTAGGAATTTTGATTTGGTGTGGCTCAGCTTCGCCTCGCCCCGTCCTAATGCATGTTTAGGATTTTTGATTTGGTATGGCTCGGTTTTACCTTGCCTCGTCGCTTAGGGTTTCTTATTTGGTGTGGCTCGCCTTCACTACACCCGACGCTTAGGATTTTTAATTTGGTGTGGCTTGGCGAACCGGAAAAAAAGTTCTTATACTTCGTGGCTTTTTATGTTTTCGGGACTCTATTGGACTTGCTAATAACATATTACTGTACCGCAAGTAAAATCAATCTCAACCCCGCCACTTTGGATTTTTGATTTAGCGATTGCTTTGGGTTTTCGATTTGGTGTGCCGTTGTCTGATCTGGGTTTCAAGTTGAGAAAATTTTGGTTATAACACAAATATGTGGTTTACCTGTATATCAATAAAATATGTGTATAGTTGATCATCCAAGAGCTAACGGCTTAGTGGTTAGTTGACGGTTGTGTGAGTTGTGGGTCTCGGAATCAATTCTCCTTCCAAACACAAAGTTTAGATTTTTTTTTAACTTTAGGTACGGTTAAGTTTAGGTGTAAAGCAGGTGTAAATTATTAATTAGGTGTAAATATCCACATAAGTATTGTATACCCACGTTTTCGGTAAGGGTGTTAAAAATGGCCAGTTAAATACAGGGTGTAAACGGAGCGTAATTCAAATTTTAATGCTCCGACCAATAAAGTCATGCCAAATGTCCTCTCCAGAATTACTAATGCCAAAGCTTTTATCTAATTTAATTTGAGGGGGGTGTCATATTCACCGGGCGACGTGGGAGCTCCTATGACTTAGTGTTTTAAAGGAGTGGAGATAGCTAGTCCTCCTGTGTTTTTTCGTTCTTCTTACAAAAAAAAAAAAAAAAGTGCGTTATGCCCAAATAATTTCCGCTACAATGGTCTAACAATGCCATGCAATTGGATTTTAGAGTAAAAACAAAATTAATTTAATTACGTCAACAGATACAGAACAACACATTAACTTTTTGAGGTGGCATCGATTCTTCCAACCAAACGAAACCAAGTATTGTAAAAAAATTGTTTTGATTTTCATAAATATTCACTTTTTTTTTTTCCGTTTGTCCTTTATTATATACCGGAATAGTGTCCGTGTTACACATCGGGCATCTTTTTTTGTTTTAGATTTGGTGTGCCGGGCTTCGCCACTCCCCATGGCCATTTATTTTTTGGCTTGGTGTCACCCTGTCCCATCTCAATGCATAAAAAGCCGGAGAAAAGATATGAAATATGTGAGGATTTTATTTATTTTTCCTTTCATGTGCGATTCCCCCCCTTTATATATTAATTTGAAGAAAAGAGTCGTAATATGGTGGGTAGTTGTCTTCCGAATTGAGTTTGGACTTCCATTAAATTTCAAACACGGTAAGTTAAGATTTTCTTTTGAGTTTGTGATTTTAAAACCAATTATACGTTGCCGAATGTCCTCACCAGAATGCTCATTTCACAAAACTCAAAAAAGGTTTTTTCGGTCAATGAGAAAAAACCTTTTCCTCACCGTTCAACATGAGAGCTTTATTTGTCTAGGCTTTTAAGTCTTTAGATAGGATTTAATTTTATGGATACCTAATCACAAGATCGTGAACTTCATAATAATCACACAATAAAAATGCCAGAAAAATATATGAGGAGTACCTGGTAAAGTTAATCCGTGGTCCGTCATCGATAGTTGTGATACCTTATGGAGATCTCAGATCTCTTGACCCAAGCCAAAATGAGTAGTAATTCCTTTGAACTCTGCATTCATAGGTACTGTGTTCCTCTTATTAGTAGAAAGAGGAACAAGTTCATAAGATTTTAGTTTTAGGTTTAGATCTAGACCATCCATCAAGGAAGAGTATAATAAAGAAATAACTCCTTAATGAAACCTACTAGGTTGATTCGAATGATTGTTATAAACTCCATTGTCAATCCTGTAATCGATCCTGATCTTAAATCATAGAATTATTATTAATGTATTCGAGGCTCACCTTTTTTTCGGGAAAAAAAACCCTAATAAGTTTAGCAACACCCAAGTTAGCCCAGATTTCTATTTTGATGATTTCACACTATCAGCGCTGGAATCGAATCCCTAACCTATAACTTTGGAGTACGACCTTGGCTAACTGGGCTAATAACCATGTTGGTTATTATCACATGCAATAAGTAATTCCACTTTAGGAAGTAGTCTATGTGGGACTATTTACCTCGGGCATCCCCCATCCATGTGTAGGAATTTTTGAGTCCTTTACATCGTGGACCGTTGTATGATTTTCCTGCCTCCTTTCCTTGCCCTGCCTCCTTGGGTCTTACTATACTTCTCATACAGGGCCCCTCTTATCATATACTCATACGGTCATATAGGGCCTTTGCCCCTGCTTTCTTGGGTACAGGGCCTCTTAGGTCTTACTTCTCATACATGGCCTAGCTCTGAAGCTATATCAACACTTGGGTTTCCAACTCAAAATCAATTAGAAATGAGTGGAGTGATCCTCGTGCTTATATTGAGTAGCCATGCTTAGGTAGTAGTCTATGTGGGACTATTTATCTCCAACAGTTAGAAACAATCTTAAAATTGATGGCGCACGTGGTATAAGAAAAATGCTATGTTTCACCTTTATAATATTGACAGAAAGGGTCCAAGAGCATAGCTCCAGTGAGGAGGAAGTCAGGAGTTCGATCCCATCGTATAGGTTTGTATCTAGTTAGTGTATAGAGGGGTTTGGCGAGTTGGATCTAGCAGTGGGGCTAGTCCAACCGACTGGATTTGGGTTTGGATCCCGCTTTAGCCTACCAAAAACGAAAAAACAAAAAAAAGTTGACAGAAAGAGTATATACCCCACTCTCAAGCAAATAACTAGTTGTATTGTTTTATGTGATTTTCTTGTATCTCTTAATGTTTCCTATGTGATTTGATCAACTATAAGAAAACATGTCCATGGTGACAAACTTTCTGAAATTTCATACAGAAAACGACATGGACCTCAATCTTTATCGACCTTTATTAGATGCTGCCATGAATAATGAGTGGGAGTCAATAGGAAATTTCAGCGATAGTCATCTCGAAGTTCCAATCACAGCATGCGGAAGGACTGCATTGCATATTGCAGCTGGTGCAGGACACTCAAAATTCATACTAAAACTGCTCGAACGCATGCCCATAGCAGCACTTGAATTGAAAGACGCTTATGATGGTAACACAGCTCTTCATCTTGCTGTTATCGGTGGGCTTGAAGATGCTGTTAAAGCAATGGTGCAAAAACATGAAAGCTTAAAACGTATGTGTAATGGAAAGGGGTTGAATCCGTTACTCAATGCTGCTATTCATGTCAGTGTGGAGCATAAAGAAATTATTAAATTCCTTTGTGATGAGATGAAAGATGAACCAAGTTTCTTACAAGGTCCTTCGGGAGCTCATCTCATATGCAGTATAACTCGTGCAGATTTATATGGTAATTTTCTGTCCCCTACTCTTCTTTAAGGCTAGCTAGCTCTCGAGTTTTGCTTATTCGGCAATCATCCTCAATCTATGCACTTGGTCAAATTTCTTAGAGTCAAATGCATGTTTAATAACAATTATGAGATAGTGTGAGAATAATCATGACTACTGATTCTTCTCCTATAAGAATATACATGGTCTTTTATTTTCTTCATTGCAGATGAGTATAATTCTCTTTATTGATCTCTGTAAGATTAATTTTGCAGACTTGGCATCTGATCTAATCCGTGAATACCCAAATTTAGCAACTGCGCGTGAGGGCGACGGCAGCACTTTGCTAGATGTTCTAGCAGAAAAGGGTTCTCAAGTCAAGTTATCATCTCTGCCTCTCAATGTGTTATTCAAACTCCTCCCATCTTTAGAGGGTATGCATGCCCTCATACACACAAACAAGTCTATTGTTTTGTAATGGAGGGAGTATATATACTTGATAAAGCTTTAGTTGTTATTTCTCGGTTGGGCATTTTTTGTTTTTTATTTTTCAAAAATTACACAATTGGCCGGTTACCCATGTTTTAATGATTGTTTTTACTTGCAGCTTATCACCGTGAAAGGTTGAGCTTTTCAACATTTCTCCCGGAACTGCTAGATATTATTTCCAAAGAAATTGCGTGCATGACCAGGGTAGACATGCATCATTTTTTCTGGGGCTCCAATTTTCTAAAAACTTCGGCAGAAAATGGCACAATTGAAATTGTAAAATTGTGTATCTCCACTTACCCGGATCAGCTTTGGTTTCCTCACGAGGAAAGAAACATACTTCAAATAGCGGTGGAAAACAGACAAGGCAGTGTATTCGATTACTTGTACGATCACATGAATGCAGATGAGAAGATTTTAATTACACGCGTAGTAGATCCAAACGGCGGTAATATCTTACATATTACTGCAAAAATTGCGCCTGCTTGTCGACTAAATATTTATAGCAGCATTGTTGTTCAAATTAAAAGTGAGATCAACTGGTTTAAGGTACGTTTGCTCCATATAATTTATTCCCAGACAAGTTTTCTACTATTGAAGCTGCATATATGAACTTGTGTACTACTGAAGTAGCATGTTTTTTGGGTTTTGTATAGAAAGTGGAGAAGAGGGTACCACCTGCATTCAGAAAAAAAAGAAATGATGATGGAGAAACTCCTCAACAGGTTTTCACTCGGGAGCACAAAGATTTAGTGAAAAAAGGAGAGGATTACATGATACGTACAGCCGAATCATGTTTAGTAGTGGCCTCTTTAGTAGCTACAATTGCTTTTGCGGCAATATTTACGGTGCCGGGTGGAAATTTCAGTGACAGCGGAGATCCAATATTCTTGGGAAGGAAGCCATTCGTTGCATTTATGGTGGTTGATGCTATAGCTCTCTTGAATTCAACTACGTCAATTCTTGTGTTTTTATCCGTCCTGGTTGGGAGTTATGGAGAAGCAGATTTTGAGATGATATTGCCAACGAAGTTGGTGTTTGGTCTTGGAAGTCTTATCTTTTCAGTAGTCAGTCTGATAATTGCATTTAACATTGCACTTGATATCATACTTGGGAGTAGATATGGATGGGCTCCATTTCTAATAGCAGGGTTTACATTTGCTAGTGTTTTTGTATATTTGGGTTTACTGATGAACTTTCAGAAGGAATTGATCGGCTTCTATCGATTTCGCAACTAATGTACGCCGCCTGGCTTCGAAAAATGTTGATAAGCATAGAATTCCGCATCAGTTTCATGTTTACGTGCATTTCAATTTGTTTTGAGGTTAAGTCGGGATATTCTTCAGGAACGCATCCAGACGATGGTTGGCTGGCTAGTTATTACCTATTGTCCGGAGTAAATTTGGAAATCACAAAAGATTTTTGTCTTTTTTATTTGTTGGTCTGGAGAAAGTAATCTAATCTCATTGGATAAGTGCGTTCTGAGGAATTTAAATACAAAAATTTGATAATATTTGCGTACGAACAGTAACCTGGTTTTGTTAAGAATCAGTTTCTCCCCTTGGCAGAAAGCATCTCTTGGCAGAAAGCATCTCACGAGGCATGTAGATTTTCTTTCTAGTTTTACAATAGAATCTAAGAACTTAAAGGCGGCCACAAGAATCAGTTTCTCCCCTTGGCAGAAAGCATCTCATGAGGCATGTAGATTTTCTTTCTAGCATCTTATGTTCACAATGGAGCAACAAAGTTTACAATAGAATCTAAGAACTTAAAGGCGGCCACATATTCCCTTCTTGATTTTACTCAAAGAACATACTCTTTTTAAAAATTCCCAACACGTCTTATGATCTACGATTCTGACACGTGACAGTTTACTAAAGTGGACCGCAACATCCAAAAATTACAATTCTAGTTGGGTTTATAAGAAAGCTTGAGCTTGGTTGTGTAGGAACGAGTGAAGAGGTCCTAAGGATTATAAACTATGTGATCTTAGATAACTCAGATAATATGGGATTAATAGACTCAACACGTCCCTTCATGTGTAGCTTCGTTCGGTCTAATACATGGATAATCGAATGACGAGGAGTAAAGCACGGTCAAATGATGACTCGATGCAAATAACCTGCTCTAATACCATGTTATAATATGAACATCCAACTCAAAACCAGTTGACAATGAGTGGAGAGCCCAAAATGATTATAAACAACAAGATATTTTTTTATTTTAACATTGAACAAAAATGTAACTACTATTGCAGACGGCCAAAATTTACTCATTGTCTTTGTACGGGTACTCTTCATGAACTTGCTTCAGAAGCTGGGTTACACATATGCGGACGCGGACACTACTAAATTTTAGCACTACAAGAAACTTAATATATTGCAACACTCAATGATTATGGCAAAAAACCCTACTAGTGTCGCGAGAACATATGTAGCAAAAAGTCTATTGCTGCACCAAATCTTTATTGGTGCAACAAGAGATTATGTTTTTAGCCACACTGTTTTCATATCATTGCTACAGCTATGTGGCAAATTTTTTATTTTGCAGCAGTAAATTAAAACTTTTAACTGCAGCTAAAAAGTTACTGTGGCTAGAAATTTACTTTTGCAACAGCTATATTGAAGGTGTGGCAACATATGGTGTAGGAATAGCTATACTTTCTTGTAGTGTCGAAAAAATAACGCGGACACGTATATGCATATTTTATCTATATGTTATTTATATATAAAATCATGTATTTATACAGCAAAGTCAAGTGTTTCGATCCTAAAATTAGAAAATGATGTTGCATTATGTTATTTTATTTTATTTTGTAAATTTCAAAAGAAAAGAAGAGATCGTTTGTTTATGCACGCTGAAGAGAAAGCAAGCAATCACTATTAAACACATGGCATACCCGACCAATGGTAGTTACATAATGTCATTTCAAAATACAAAACCCTAATAAAGAACTTAATTACCATCCCATTTATTCTCCCTGTCTTCTTATTCTCGCCTCATCTTCTTCACTTTCCCTCACCCTCGAATCGTTTTGCTTCATCTTCTACTGACATTAAATCCAAATTCTATGTTACCTATGTTGTTATAGTAGGACAAAAATTTGTTTCAAGACTTTACTTTTGTACCTCGATGTATGCAGAATAAATATTGGTGATCATTGTGTACTGACGAAAGATCAATGTGTATGGATCTGTAATGTAATTAATAAATGTTTCAGATACATTTCGTTAAACTTATTGTTCCATATTTTAATCGGATGAATCGGTTTAATGATTGATCTAAATGTTTGTCTTTCTTCATTTAGTTAATAATAGTAAAAATAAATAAAGAAGTTTAGATGAAATGAAAAGAAAGAAAAAAACACGGTAAACCCGAGTCATCGGTTCGTCCAAAACGACACGAGCTAGTACGACACACATATTGATTCGTCTGAAATGCGTCGTGTCCGCGCGTCCTGTATCCCACACGCGTCGGACACAGACACGGCTCAATAAATACAGCGTCTGTGCAACCCAGTTCAGAAGCTTCACTCGTAACTCACCACTTATCGTGGATGGGGAATAAAGGGAGGGACTTATAGCCTGGGAGGTGGGGCTGGGCCAGAGGTGTGCTATCACAGCACAACACGGCACATCATGTTTATTTTTCTGGCAGAACAGAACATGGCACGCCATTTAACACATCACGTCTGAATTTCTGACATAGCCCAACACAGCACATAGCACGCTAAGCACGTGACTTCGTGGGCTGGGCTGTGCCGGGCCGGCATGTTTTATACCTCTAGGTTGGGGCATGTTGCCCAAGCACCCTTGTCAACGTTTTGACTCTATCGCATCACCAAAGATTGTTTGCGAGCAATCGACTCCCCTTCAGAAGCTAATTACTAGAATTATTCGTGAACTGCAGTACAAATTGATAGTATATAAATTAGGTTCCACCTATTTGCCACTCATACTTTTCCTATCTGCCACCTTCATTGATTGCCACCCTCACTTATCCTATGTGCCACTCATATATTTTTCCATAAATCTTAAATACTACTTCTTGATTTCTTTGTTTACACCCAATAATAAAAATACTCCAATAAATAAATTTCTAGAAACCCCTAAATTACAAATTAATCTCTTATAGGCATATTCGATTGCTCCATCTCTCGCCCGGCGATCACAACATTTTAATCATATTTTGTTTAATTTTTTCTTTTAGTTTGTGATCTTATATTAAAATGATGCCTCCAAAAGGAAAGTAGGGAATGTTCGAAGGGACCCAAAATTCAAAATTGGGTCAAACTAAACCTAACTACACCATCTTACTGTGCGATTGCATATTACTGTGTGGTGATAGTAAAGCCATCAACTTTCTTTTGTTTGCGTTACATTCTGAATGATTGGTGCTAATTCAAAACCAAATTAAGAAATTGGTGGTAGCCACTGACTAACATTTCGGTCTTGTTCTTCTAAGGATTGATCAACTAATTTACGAGGTCAAATCCACTTCACTAACGAATTGTTAGTATGGAAATTAATACTGTATTCGTGAACTGTAGATGCCAATTAATTAATTAATATTCACACCAATGGTTTATGAAGCTGGTCAGATTTTACTGGTCAACCTAGCTAAAAAACCAGTGAATTGGATAAACCGGGAGGTTCAACCAGTGAACCGTCTGACCTATTTGGGTTTTAAGCCGGTTTACCTGTTTTTTTTTTTTTTGAAAGATAAGTTGCATTTTCCATCATTTTTTTTTTTTTTTGCAAGATTGAAAGCAAATCTTCTCCGAGTCCTATTGAATCTAGATTCTTGCTCGGATTATGATGTGGTCGGGCCACATATATTTTATATGTGGCCCCTCTTAATATTATGACAAGTACCCAAATTAAAAATTAGCCCCCTTTAAATCCCCGTAATTGTTTTATCTTTATGAGAAAAAGTAGGAAGTTTTTTTTTTTTTTTTTTGATCATCAAACCACAAGTATTTCATTCCATAAGAAACGATTACATGATGGTTTTAAAGAGAAACAAATACATCATAACATGAAAAAAATACAAAGAAAGATACAAAACGTAAATAAATCGCGAAGAGAAAGAGCGATCTACCACGATAGCACCCAAATCTTGTACTATGAGATTGGAGAAGGAATGGTATACGAAATCATAATTCGACCATTTTGATAGATTTTTTCTTCTTAGAAAAGAGATGCTCCTATGACAGAGGAGTGATATGCCCAAAAATTCTTCATGTGCAACTAACCCGAACTCAAGATCTATTTTTCTGATGAAGAAGAAATTGATCTTCGTCCTTGCTGAATCGCCGATGTACTTTTATCAAAAAAACCAAACACGAACAAATCGTTAGAAAGAAACACTATAAAAGTGTACATAAAATCGCCCAAACGACGAAGATAAAAATCGCTCTAATAGCGAAGAAATTATTGAAAACAACAAAAATAACTAAAAACAAGAAAGCTTTGCTCAGATCTAGCCCCTAAAGGACTAAATCTGAGCAAAGGAAGAAGAAGAAGTTGATGGGTTTTTTTCTAGTTTTTGAGAGGTGAGAGAGATAAAAAATTAGGTAATGAAACTGTTTTGGAGAAAAAAAATTTAGGTATCACCTTTTAAAGATGGGCCACATACTTGAATGATGTGGCCCGACCACATATTTGAATGATGTGGCCCGACCACATCGTAGCCGCACCGCTAGATTCTTCGGTAGCCCTATATTTCGTTATAATTATTCTTTTTTGTTGTTTCATGTTTTGATGGAAATCGAAAGATGAATTATCTTCATAAAATTGGATCTACTATGCATCAGATCCACCTATCGTTTTATTAATTTGATAATCGAAGAAATATCTTCCCGTGACGGAAGAAAAACGATTACATGAAATCAACTTCAACCTGGAGAAGGAAAGAAAGAAAGAAGATTGCAGTTTCTTTCTTTCCTTGTGATACACCGATTAAGAGAGAGAACGTGTAATAGAAGAATGGGAAAGAAATCAAGAATAGGATTCAGGAGAAGTAGTTGAGGGGGTGAATTTGTATAACTATTACTTTCTTTTCAAGTCCTTGTATTATTAATATATATACTATCTACTACCAAACTCACCACCTGGTCCACCACGTCTACCAACGTGTAAACATTTGACTTCTCTAAATGTTGATGAGATTTAATGTTACCAATAAAGACTTTTGTAGATTTGTATAGAATTAACGAATGATTAATGATGAATCTACAAATCATATTATATCCTTTAAAATTTTCATTTCATTACCTCATATATGTATAAATATATTATTTTTTTAAAAGAGAAATGGATCTAAAGTATTTAGGAAAAAAATAAAATATTTTTTAACGTTTAATGCTTTATATCCTAAAATTTTTTTTTATTTTAACCTAAAAATAAGTCAAATTGAAAAAGTGAAAGTAATATTTTTTCTGAAACGGAGGGAGTATATATTTTTATGTAGTTACTAATTGATTAACTTGACTTAAAGTACCATATCAGTATTGCTTCATGTACTAACAACTAAAATTAGAAATGAGAACAAAGAAGAGGAAGTGGAAGAGTTTTTTTTATTCACTTTTCTTAGTGCATCTTTAGACTTGTACTTTGGTTATATATATAGCATATAACAAGTCGCCAGGAAACTTCAAGAATGTCCCACATGGCATCACATTAACATTATGCTTATCTTTAACTCAATAATTTAACTTATGTTTATCTTAACTTAATAATTACCTCCACCGATGTTTATCTAAACTTTGACAAAGGTAAGTGGTGGATTATCCACCTTTCACACGACACTCCCCCTTGGATAATCCACCGTTACAAAATGTTGTCTCGTTGAAGTCTTCCCAGAAAAATACAATTAAAAAAAAACTGGTCGAAGAGCACAACATCGATAGCTTTAAAATGATAATGGTAATTACATATTCTCCCGTCGCCGAAGCTGTGTCAGGAAAACCATTTAGGAAAAACCTGAACTTGGAGTGAGATTGGTCATTGCCATGACTTCCGTCAGAATTTGCATCAGGAAAAACCACTTGGGACAAAACCTGAGTGCCATGAAATATTTTATCCTTTTACTCATGCTTACGTAACACTCTCCCTTGGACCACCATTTCTAAGAACGTTTCCTCATTAAAACCTTACCGGTAAAACCCAATGGGACAAAACCTGGATGAAGGAAAAAGAGTACAACAAAAATCTTAGAACGGTGTTGGACACGCATATGCTTCCTCGTTAAGACCTAGATAAGGAAATCCCCGCGGGACAAAATCTTGACGGAGGAAAAAGAGTACAGCGCGTTATAATCCAAAAACTCCCCCTGATCGAAACATCCATTAATTTTTATGTTTGTACATGTGGCGCATTCTGATTCCATATACCAGCTTCCTAAAGACTTTTGTTGGTAACGATTTGGTGAATAGATCAGCATAATTCTCACAGGATTGTATATTTTGGATATCAATCTCATTATTTTTCTAGAGGTGGTGAGAATAAAATAACTTTGGTGAAATGTGCTTTATTCTATCACCCTTGATGTAGCCTTCTTTCTATTATGCTATGCATGCCGAGTTATGTTCACAAATTGTCGTTGTCACACTGGTTATGGAAGTCAGGCCGCAAGAGTTTCTGATGTGTTCGATTAATGACCGCAACCATACACATTCTCTACTTGTTTCGTGGAGAGAAATTATCCCGGAGTGATTCGAAGAAGTAGCTGGGATGCTCTGCTTACAAGAACTCCATGAGATTGCAGTACCGCCAATGGTAAAAAAGTATCTTATCTGAGAGATTCCTTTGTGCGGGTGCGATAGGTATCCAGCATCAGTATACCATGTTATCCGTGGACAATTTAAAGAATCTTTCGAGTAGAACAAACCCATGTCAGTAGTACCACGAAGGTAACGGAAAATTTGTTTTACCCCTGTCCAATGTCGTTTTGTAGGAGCAGAACTATACCTGGCTAGTAAATTTACTGCAAAAGAAATGTCATGCCTGGTACATTGAGATAAATATAACAAAGCCCCAATTGCACTTAAGTATGGTACTTCTGGACTAATAAGTGCTTCATCCTTCTCTTTAGGACGAAATGGATCTCTTTTAGGATCAAGAGATCTTACAATCATTGGGATGCTAAGAGGATATGATTTGTCCATCTTAAAACACTTCAAGATTTTCTCTGTGTAAGTGGATTGATGGACAAGAATTCCGCTTTCATAATGCTCAAGTTGTAGGCCAAGACAAAATTTTGTTTTAACGAGATCCTTCATCTCGAACTCCTTCTTTAAGCACTTAATTGCTTTGGAGAGTTCATAGACACATTTTTGTGTCTAAATTGTCCTCAGTGTCTCTATTGTTAGTCTCGATTTTTGTACTTATTATGGTGTTTATATGTTTGTTTAGGTGTTTTTGGAGGAATACAATTGTGTGGAAAAAATTGCTTGAAAAGTGCTTTTTGGACCCCCCGGAGAAATTACTAAAGGCACCCTCAATTTGGATAAGGGTCACCCCAGCAGTTAAAGGAGCCCATGTTTTGGATCAGGGCACACCATCTTCATCATTTCAAAAATCCAGTTTTGGCGGGAAAATATTCACACCACTGGCAGATTTTCAATTCGTCATTTGGAGGGGTTTTAGTGCGTTTCAGTGGCTAAAATTTCATGGGAAGACTTGACTGAGCATAACAGGCGTGGTATGGTTGATTGTTTTGGTTAAAATTGTCTAGATAACTCGTGAGAAGAAAACAGGGAACCACGTGCATGTGAGGAACAGTTCACGAGATTGCATGAGTTTGGAAGAATTTAAACGTGTTCTGCTCATGTATGATGACTAGAGAAACACTTTGGACCTTGACAAAGATAAATAAGGAGATTTTTCATCTGTAGAAATGCGTGAGAAGCTAAATCAGGGAATAAAATATTCCCATAATATTTTCTTTACTGCCCGAGTTCAATGAAGAATATTGAGAATTATGGCGTGATTAAATGAGGCTAAGGAGAATAAATATGTTGCTGGGATCATAGAAGATGGGTACAGAGAGTTGGGGAGATTACAGAGCTAAAAAAATCGAGTTGGAGAAATCTGCTGTTGCTGCCATTGAAGAAAGCTCGAAGAACATTAGACACATGAGGACAGTCGTTTATCAACAATGATAACGACACAGAGGCAAGGGTCGTATAGATACAGTGACACTGACGCTAAATTTATATTGTTCTTTGCAACAACTCGGTTTGTAACAAATATAACTGTTACAAACCCGTTTTTCATTATATTTCTCCCATTTCCATCTTTGTAAACACTTTGAGAAATAAAATAAATTTTGAGTGTGTTTCCAACATGATGATGAGCTAATTCTCCCACAACCAAGGCAATGAGGAAGCTATTTCCTCATGGATAATTGGTAATTAATTTATTTTCTCTAATTATAATTTATAATTCACTCAATCACTGCTTTTGCAGAGTATTTAATTGTTTGCATAATTTTCTTCATTAATTGTGATTCAATTAGATAGGTTATGCTTTGCATTAAGATAATCTATGCTTAAGGGTACAATTAATTTTTGAGAATTTGCCTGATTATTTGTGAATTAAGAAATAATGGACTTAAAAGATAATTAGAGTTTTGGGTTATTTACTGTTATTCATTCATGTGTAATAGTGGAATCAGCGTCTTGGTTATTTTCTCATATCTTGAAATCAATTTTGATCTAAGTTTTCTTTGCTTTTAAGTTTTATTAAATCTAAAATCCATTGCTTTCACAAGTCTCAACGAACCTATTATTACTACAACATTATTGATTCACATCAATTTTGGCGCCGTCGACACAGACTTGTCTTTAGGCTAGAGTTTTTAGATATTTTTTTTCTTTTTTAGGTTTTTATTTTATTTGTTCTTCTTTACGTTTTTGTATTTTATGTTTTCCTTACAGATTTGGAATTTGGAGCAAAATAAAAATTTTCCAAAGATTTTGGTGAATACTTAAAAATTTGGAGTAAAAGGAAAAGCGAAAGGAGCGAAAGAAGAAGATTTTTTTTTATAAAAAGAGAAAAAAAAAAGTTTATTCGTTTTAGATTGTATTAGGATTTCTCTATTCTTGTAATTTTATTTTTCTTTTGCACTTTACTTTTTGGACTTTGGACTTGGACATTTGGACTTTTTTTTTATTTTTTTTGAAAACTCTACGGAAGGGTAGTTTAAATATTAAATTATTTGCAGAGAGGACGGTGATTACGATATCACCTTGGCTCCTCGGGTTCGTACATGACATAGGAGTCATGGCCCGAGTCAACTTCATCGGTTCATCCACCGTCTGGTACGGGAGGTAAGTTTGTCGAAACACTCGCGAATCCCCTGTCAGCGAGTTGTTGTATTCCTTCGTTTGCATATATGCTGAGGAACTGAATACGTCTGTTTTAATTTCCTAGTAAAGGGCACGGACTGGCCATATAAGATAAGGGTTCATATTTCATCACCGTTCTCTTCTTGCCCGCCTCAGGAAAATGATACCTAACGCGAACCTAAGCTTTAAAATTTGGAATAAAATGAGACCTATAGGGTAGCGATCTTAGTAGGAAAGTCGTTCGAAAAATATTGGTTATCTTTTAAGCATACTTCGAAGTTCATGATGGTTTTTGTGAGTTGAATGCGTGATTGCACCTCCCTGTAATGCGGTGAGGCCTTGGGTATCAAAGATCCACACAACTTCCCCCGACTCTATTCAACTTAATTAAAATCGGATTGATTCCATAGGGGTTTGCTCATATTGTAATGAATTCCCTTTCGAAGGATTAGAAGATGGTCTAAAAAACAATCTAAGTGGAGCCATCATGCTTTATGTTTGCTATAAATTAGTAAGTTTGTTGTGGTGGAGTCAGCCTTGTTTGTGTTTGCATAGAACTTCCCCTTCTTTTAGGATTTTTCTTTTTATTTTGTTTTTTAGTGTATGCCCGAAGTCATTAAAGAATGGGCTTGGAAAAGAAACACTCTAGGTCGTTTGATTAGTGACAAACCTAGTAGTTCTTCTTGTGAAGGCGGGGAGCTCGAAGACTCTTCTTTTGAGAGCCCCATTTTTGGAAACTTCAGTTTTGAGAATCTGTCTCTTTGTGAGAAAAGTACCCCTAGTACTTCAGCTGTGCCAACGATGACGACTTTGAAAGATTACATGTTCCCAACTAGGACCAACTGATCTTCGTGCATTAAATTGCCAGCCAATATGGCTAATTTCGAGATAAAACCTAGTATTCTTCAAATGATCCCTATATTCTTAGGAAAAGATGATGAGAACCCTTATTTTCATATTAGGGACTTTGAGGAAATTTGGGGGACAATTAGAATAAAAAACCTTACTGATGAAGTCTTGAAATTTAAGATATTTCCCTTTTCTTTGAGAGATAAATCCAAGACCTGGCTGAACAACCTACCATCTGAATCCATTGAAACATGGCAGGAACTGATTGCAGCTTTCTATATGAAATTCTAACCTAAGCATAAAACTGAAGCTGTTAGGCAGAAAATTAGTGCTAGTGTGCAACAAGAGGGAGAGTCACTTTATATGTTTTTAGAGAGATTCAATGATCTCCTATTCCAGTGACCTCACCATGGATTTGATAAGATGAAACTTGTGGAGATTATTTATAATGGTTTAGACTATTCGACTAAATCCATGGTCGAGTCTATGTGCACTGGTGAGTTCACTAATAAAACTACCGATGATGCTTTTACCTTCTTAGGAACTATCGCCGAAAAATCCCAACAGTAGGAGTCTTGTGATGAACCCCTTAAAAGACTCTTGGTCAATAGAGGTAGCACCAATATGGTAGATACAAGCTTCGAGTCAGATGCGAAGTTTGCTTCTTTGTCTAGAAGGTTAGAAGCTTTGAAAATGGGTCAGTCTAAAAATAGGTCCCTTGTTGAACCTAATAGATCCTCTCAAGTCTCTAGTTGTGGAATAGATCCCGATAACTCATTTTGGGAAGGTCATGTTAGTGAAGAACAAGCCCATGCTGTCTATAACAACGCTAGGTTTGAGAACCGTCAAAAGTTTGACCCATACTCAGATACCTACAACCCTGGTTGGTGAAACCATCCTAATTTTTCTTGGTCTAAGGGCCAGAATCAAGGTCAGTCTAGTAATTCTTATCCTCCCCCAGGTTTTGGTTATGCAAAGAACCCTTCAGGTCAAACCCAGTTTTGAAACACTTCTGAGAAAAACATCTCTACCTTAGAAGAAACTCTTACTATGTTAGCAAATAACCATGATATGTTATCAGCTAACCACCTTAGCCTTCAACAAGAAACCAGGAAAAATTTTAAGAATAATTCCCAGTCTCTTGCTAAATTAGAACTTCAAGTTGGCCAGATAGATAAGTTTCTTAGTGAGAGAAAAGAATGAAGGTTCCCTAGTCATACTGATCCTAACCCTAAAGGAGATAAATCGTACAATCATGTGAATTCTGTTACAACCCTTAGGAGTGGAAAGAAAGTTGACAATAAGGTCGCCATGCCTGAAAGTGAACATGTTGTAGTTCACCCTTCTGAGCCAGAAAATGAGGAGACTGATAGAGTCTCCAAAGAGACTAATGAGGGTCATGTTGAGTCCGGATTTGTTCCTAGAGCCCCGTTCCCCCAGCTGCTCATTCCAACTAAGAGCGAGTCCAACTTTAAAGATATTTTGGAGTTTTTTAAGCAGGTAACTATCAACCTACCATTGTTGGATGCGATTAAGAAGATTCCTCTTATGCCAAGTTTCTCAAGGACTAGTGTACACGAAAGCGTAAGATTAGTGTTCAAAAGAAAGCCTTCCTAGCTAGTCATGTTAGTTTTATTATTCAGAATACCACTACTCCTAAGTACAAAGAACCAGGGTCCCCTACCATTGCTTGCACAATAGGTAAATACCGTGTTGAGAAAGCGTTGGTTCGCTTAGGATCCAATGTGAAGTTACTGCCATACGATGTGTACCTTAAACTAGGACTTTGTAAGATAAAACCTACCTAGATGAATCTTCAGTTAGTTGATAGGTCCGTTAAAATTCCTCGGGGTGTGATCGAGGATGTTCTTATAGAGGTCGAAAAGTTTATTTATCTGGTGGATTTTGTTATCCTAGATACCCAACCTGTCCCTGACCCAGAGAACCAGATACGATAATTTTAGGTCGCCCGTTTTTAGCTACATCCAATGCGATCATTAACTTTCGAACTGGTATTATGAATTTGTCTTTTGGTAATATGACTATTGAGTTGAACGTCTTGCATATTAGTAAGCTACCCTCTGAACTAAATGACTCGAGCATAGAAGAGGTGAACATGATAGGAACATTAGTTGAGTAGTCATTACCAAACACTTTGATGGAAGATCCATTATAGAAATGCCTATCTCACTTTGGGATTGATTTTGATGATGTTGATGTTATTAATGAGGTGAATGCTTTGTTAGATTCAACCCCTTTGATAGACACTAGTAATGGATGGAAACCTAAGTTCGAACCTCTACCCGTTTCTGAGTCTACCCTAGTTCCTTCGTTGGAAAAGCCTCCCAAATTGGACCTTATACCATTACCAGATACCTTGAAGTATTTGTTTTTAGGCCCATCTGAAACTTTTCCTGTGATTATAATATCCGACTTGGATAGTGATCAGGAAAGTAGGCTAGTAACAGTCCTTCAGAATAACAAGGAAGCTTTAGGGGGGACCTTAGAAGACATTAAGGGTATAATTCCTACTATTTATATGCATCAGATTTATTTATAGGAAGACACCAAACCTTCTAGGTAGATGCAACGTCGACTGAACCCTAATATGAAAAAAGTAGTTCGAACCGAGGTTCTTAAGCTGTTATATGCAGGCATTATCTACCCTATTTCAGATAGTAAGTGGGTCATCCTCGTTCAGGTTGAACCAAGAAATATGGTATTACTGTAGTCCAAAATGATAACAATGAGTTAATCCCAATCCGAATTACCACGGGTTGGCATGTCTGTATTGACTATATAAAATTGAATAAGGTCACTAGGAAGGACCACTTTCCCCTTCCCTTCATCGACCAAATGCTAGAAAGATTAGCTGGACATAGCCATTTTTGCTTCTTAGATGGATTCTGCGGTTATAATCAGGTCCTTATTTCCCCAGAAGACCAAGAGAAAACCACTTTTACCGGTCCCTTTGGTAACTTTTCGTATAGACGCATGCCTTTCGGGCCATGTAATGCCCCTGCGACCTTTTAGTGTTGTATGTTGAGCATATTTTCTGACATGGTAGAACGGTTCTTAGAGGTCTTTATGGATGATTTTTCAGTGTTTGGTTCATCTTTCGATGAGTGCTTTCATCATTTGTCATTATTTTTGACTAGGTGTAAGGAAAATAATTTAGTGCTTAATTGGGAGAAATGTCATTTCATGGTTCGTTCAGGAATCGTTCTAGGGAATATCGTATCTTCAAAGGGTATAGAGGTAGATAGAGCCAAAGTTGACCTTATTAAAACTTTACCGGTCCCAAAAACCGTATAAGATATTAGATCGTTCTTAGGGCATGCTGGTTTTTATCTTCGATTCATTAAGGATTTTAGCTTGATTTCTAGACCTCTTTGCGATTTACTTGCAAAATATTTTAAGTTTGTCTTTGATAATGCTTGTTTAGAGGCTTTTGAGAAGCTTAAGACTTTACTCACTCCCGCACCCATAGTCCAGGCAACCAAATGGAACCTACCCTTTGAGATCATGTGTGATGCTTCAGATTATGCTATTGGTGTTGTGCTAGGTCAGCGAGAAATCAAATTACTTCATGTGATTTACTATGCTAGCAAAACTCTGAATGATGGCCAGTTGAACTATACGACTACCGAAAAGGAACTATTAGCCATTGTGTTTGCCTTATACAAGTTTAGACCCTATCTCTTAGGTTCTAAGATCTTCATATATACTGATCATGCTGCTTTGAAATATCTTTTGTCTAAGAAGGATACAAAACCTAG